>PVJL010002140.1:0-14700 GCA_004026885.1 Lyroderma lyra | reverse complement strand
TGCCATTGGTATTTTCATAGGGATTGCTTTGAATCTATAGATTGTTTTAGGTTTAACTATATTAATTCTTCCTATCAATGAGCATGGTGTATGTTTACATTTATTTGTATCTTCTTTAATTTCTCTCTTCAATATCTTATAATTTACTAAGTATGGGTTTTTTACTTCCTTGGTCAAATTTATTTCTAGGTATTTTTTTGACACAGTTATAAATGAGATTGTTTTTTTAATTTCTCCTTCTGCTAGTTCATTATTGGTGTATAAAAATGCAACTGATTTCTGATTATTAATTTTATATACTGCTACTACACTAAATTCATTTATCAGTTCCAATAGTTTTTGGATGGGACTTTGGGGTTCCCTAATATAGTATTATGTCATCTGCAAATAATCACAGTTTTACTTCTTCCTTTCCCATTTGAATGCTTTTATTTTTTTTCTTGTCTGATTGCTGTGGCTAGGACTTCTGGTACTATATTGAATAACAGTGATGAAAGTGGGCATCTTTGTCTTGTTCCTGGTTTTAAGGAGAATGCTTTTAGCTTTTTCCCATTGAGTATGATATTACCTATGGGTTTGTCATACATAGCCTTTATTATGTTGAGATATATTTTCTTTATTCCCACTTTGTGGGAAGCTTTTACCATAAATGGCTGTTGGATTTTGTCAGATGCTTTTTATGCATCTATTGATATAACCATCTGATTTTTATTTTTTCATTCTGTTTGTGTGGTGTATCTCATTAATTGATTTGTGTATATTGAACCAAACTTGCATACCAAGAATGAAGTCCATTTTATTGTGGTGTATGATCTTCTTAATATACAGCTCAATTCAGTTTGCGAATATTTTTTTTGAGAATTTTTGCATCTATATTCATTAGGGATTTCATCCTACAGTTTTTCTTTTTTGTAATGTTTTTATCTAGTTTTGGAATCAGAGTAATGGTGGCCTTGTAAAATGAACTTGGGAGCCTTCTCTCCTCTTGGATTTTTGGAATATTTGTGGATAATAGATGTTAATTCTTCTTTTGAATGTTCAGTAAAATTCACCTGTGACGTCACCTGTGTGTCTGGTTCAGGACTTTTGTTTGTGGGGAACTTGTTGATTACAGATTTGATTTCATTGAGAATAGTAAATCTGTTTAGATTTTCTGTTTCTTTTGATTCACCCTTGGAAGATTGTATGCTTCTAGAAATTTATCCATTTCTTCCATGTTGTCTAATGTGTTGCCATATAGTTGCCCATAATATTTTCTTATAATTCTTTTGTATTATTATGCTCTCTGTTGTCCTTTCTCCTCTTTCATTTATAGTTTTACTTATTTGGGTGCTTTCTCTGTCTCATTTTTTATTTTTTGATGTCTGTTAAATGTTTGTATATTTTGCTTACCCTTTCAAAAACCTAGCTCTTGATTTTATTGATCTTTTGTATTATGTTTTTAGTCTCAATTTTGTTTATCTCTTCTCTGATCTTTATTATTTTTTTCCTTGTACTCACTTTGGGCTTTGTTTGCTGTTCCTTCTACAGTTCCCTTAGGTGTAAAATTAGACTGTTTTTTTTATATTTTTTAAATTTCTTTAGGGAAGCCTGCATTGCTGTGACTTTTCCTCTGAGGGCTGCCTTCTTTGTATCCCATATATTTTGGGTCATTGTGTTTTCATTTTTGTTTGTCTCAAGATATCTTTTGATTTCTGCCTTGATCTCATTGTTGAGCCATTCATTATTTAGTAACATGTTATTTAGCCTCAACGTGTTTGTGTATTTTTCAGTTTTTTTATGGTAATTAATTTCTAGTTTTATACCATGTGGTCAGAGAAGATGCTTGATATGATTTCAATATTCTTAAATTTATTGAGACTTGTTTTGTGGCCTAATACGTGGTCTATCTTGAAAAATGTTCCATGTGCACTCCTAAAGAATGTATAATCTACTGCTTTGAAGTAAATGCTCTAAAAATAGTAATTAAATCTATCTGAGCCAGTGTGTCATTTAAGGCTGCTATTTCTGTGTTGATTTTCTGTCTGGAAGATCTGTCCATTGGTATCAGTGAAGTGTTAAAGTCCCCTGCTATGACTGTGTTACTGTTAGTTTCTGCCTTTATGTCAGTAAATATTTGCTTTATGTATTTAGGTGCTCCTATGTTTGGTGCATAAATGTTTACTAGGTTGATGTCCTCTTGTTGAATTGATTCCTTTATTATTATGTATGGCCTTCTTTGTCTCTTGTTATAGTCTTCCTTTTACCGTCTATTTTGTCCAATATAAGTATTGCTATTCCAAACTTTCTTTTGTTTCCATTTGCATTCAATCTTTTTCATTCCTTTACTTTCAGTCTGTGCGTGTTTTTCCATCTGAGGTAAGTCTTTTGTAGATAGCGTAAACATGGGTCTTGTTTTCTTTTTCATACAGTTACCCTATATCTTTTGATCTAAGCATTTCATGCATTTGCATTTTAAATGATTGTCAATAGGTTCATAATTATTGCCATGTTATTATTAATATTTATTTTTTTATCTTTGTTTATTTATTTTTACATTTCTTCTCAAAGAAGACCTTTTCACATTTTTTGTAACACTGATTTGGTGGTAATAAATTCCTTTAGCTTTTCTTTGTCTGGAAAGCTTTTTATCTCTCCTTCAATTTTAAATGATAGCCTCCTGGGTAGAGTAGTCTTGGTTGTAGGCCCCGGGTTTTCATTACTTTGAATACCTTCTGACACTGCCTTCTGGCCTACAAAGTTTCTGTTGAGAAATAAGCTGACAATCTTATTGAAACTTCCTTATAAGTATTAATAACTAGTTGTCCTGGCTGCTTTTAGAATTCTCTCTTTGTCTTTAACCTTTGCCATTTTAATTATGACATTCCTGGGTGTGGGCCTGTTTTTCTTAATCTTATTTAGCATTCTCTGCACTTCCTGGGATTGTATGTCATTTTCTTCACCACATTAGGAAGTTTTCAGTCAAATAGGTTTTCAATTCTTTGTTTTCTCTCTTTTCCTCTGGTACTCCTATGATGTGAATGTTATTATGCCTAATGCTGTCCCACAGGTCTCTTAAGCTATCTTCATTTAAAAAAATATTTTTTCTTTTTGTCATTCCAATTGGTATTTTCTGCTACCTTGTCTTCTAAATCACTGATTCAGTTTTCTGTTTCATCTAATTTGCTATTAATTCCTTCTAATGTAGTCTTTTCAGTTATTGTATTCTTTATTTCATTCAGACTGGTTGTTTTTTAATGATTTCTATGTCCTTCTTTATGCTTGGGTATCTTTTTGTTGAAATTTTTACTAAGTTCCTTGAGCATCTTTATAATTTTTATTTTAAACTCTTTCTGGTGAGTTGTTTGCCTCCTTTCATTTAGTTCTATTTCTGAAGATTTCTCCTATTCTTTTATTTGAAACATGTTTTTTTGTTTTTTCATTCTGGCTTCTTCTCTGTTTGCTTCTATGTATTAGGGAGATCTTCTATGACTTGAGCCTTTGCTGTGTGGCCTATGTAGTGTGCATCCTGTGTGGTCCAATGGCACAGACTTCCTGATCTCTTGTGCATGTATTCTAGGAGTGTTTGTCCCTTGAGTGTGTTGTGTGTATTGTTCTTATTGTAGTTGAGCCTTCATTGCTTTTGGCTTGTAATTGAGTGGGATTGATTCCTGGGCTGACTAACTGAGAATTGGCTACACCCACAAATTTGAGCTGCTTTATGGGGGCTGACCCCTCAAAAGGGGATTCATTCCTGTGGATGCTTGTGCTTATTGAGACCACTTTTCAGGTTTTTCACTTGTGGGCTAACCCAAAAGTGATCTGGTGTGGTCTGAAGCTGGTCTCTGGGTGTATTGTTTCTGATGTCTCTTAGGAAGGGCTCCCATTTAGGTTAATTTCATCAATGTCTGTTACCAGCCCACAGCTACCTGGTAGGAGCCAAGGAGGTATATGTAGTTGGCACTCCCTGTGCAGGATGTGACCTTGCTCTGAACCGAGGCCAACTGCCTCCTTGTGGGCCTAAGGAAACTTAGGCAAAGACCCTAGGCCCCTAGGCCTATCGCTTCCTGCTGACTGCTCATAAGTCACAGATGTCAAACCCTTTCACTGCATTAATTGACTTTAAGTTTTTCTTCAAAATGCCACAAAAACTAAAAAGTTGATACTTTGACTATTTTATGCATTTAATAATAACATTTTGAGTTGCTTTGTATATAAATGACATTTTATTTCAAATTTTTGTTATATGGTAATAAATTTACCATTATATTGAATTTTAGCAAAAAAAACCTCAAAACATACAAAGTAGCATCAATTAGATTTAAGTATATATGTGAATTCTGACAATTAAGTTCACAAACTCATCCTAGAAAAAGTCTTACATACCTCATTGCTGAATATTACTATGGTCACCTTTGAAATACTCATCTTGGGAAGTTAAGAACCAACACCAGTGCCTAGTTCACCCTTCAAAGCAATTTTGGATTTCTTATTTTGGAATGGCCATCAGAGCTGTTATTGTATTACCCTTGGTGTCCTGAAGGTTATCAAAATGTTATCCTTTCAATATTTCCTTCATCTTTAGGTAAAGAAAAATGTCATTGGGGGTCAGATCAGGTGAGTAAGGAGGATGTTCCAATGCAATTATTTGTGTACTGGCTAAAAATTTCTTTATAGACAGTGCAATGTGAGCTGGTGCATTGTCATGAGGCAAGAGCCATGAGTTGTTAGCAAAATGTTCAGGTCATTTTCATCTAACTTTTTAGTACTTCCAAATAGTAAACTTGGTTGACTGTCTAGTTGGTACAAATTCATAATGAACTATTTGTCTGATATAAAAAAATGTTAGCAACATTATTTTGACTTTTGATTTGGAGTGATGAAATTTTTTGGTTATCAAGAATTGGCTGACTTCCATTATGCACTTTGACACTTTGTTTCAGGGTCATATTGGTACACCCATTCTTCATCATCAGTGATAACATGGCCCAAAACATCATCTTGCCTCTCCAAAAGGTCTTGGCAAACTACGACTCTCCTTTGCTTTTGTTCATTTTTGAGCTCCTTTGGCACCATTTTTTACACACACACCTTGCTCATGCCAAGATTTTCAGTTAAGATTTTCCTGTTTCTCTATCAATATTTAGTTGGTCTGCTATGTTTCTCACAGTCAGCCAACAATTTTGACACACAATTCAATGAAGTTTTGCAATGTTTTTGTCAATTATGTTCATTATTGGCTGTCCTGACCTCTCTTCATCAGTGACGCTTCTCTCCCCTCAGAAAAATGTTTGCTCCATTTGAACACTGCCATTTTTTCATGGCATTAACCACATAAACTTGGACTACATGTCCCTGATTTTATTTACACTCTTGCCAAGTTTAATAAGAAATCTTATGTTTGTTCATTTCTCTAATTCAAGCTCTGGCATTCCAGCAACAACTCACAAAAACACACAACAATAATGAACACCACTCATCAAGACACTGCCACATGTTGACATAAACATAGCTGTGAGACACAGATATATCAAGGTTATGAAACCTTACCAAATTTTTTGTACAGTGTTGCCAACGTAAGCATAGAGTGGCAAGTTTGCAAAGTTAATTGTCAGACCTTGTAAATTAGAATGTAATGACATTGATGACATAAACAATTTATTACAAAATATTACACAATATGGCATGTACAACATCTTTGTTGTTGATAGTGCAAGCCACAGGAAAACATATTTACAATTTTGTAAAGGATAAAAGTCCTTGAAAAAGCTTTACACTGAATAACAAAATTTTTATGAGCTTGTGGGGTAAATTCAAACACCTCAGTCAGTGGATGGAAATATAATATTTATTCATGTATATCCAAAAGTCACAGCAAAAGAATAAAAGCACCTTTTTAAGTGTGTGGGCTGGGCTAGTTTACCTGGTGTTGAGAGTGTCCTCGGTGGTGCAGCTCTAGCTGGGCAGAGCAGAGTCCTATGGAGTCATAAGGTAGGGCTGGTGGCTTTTACCAAGTTAATGGAGATTCAGTTTTTAAATCAATGCCCAGTTTGTGAACACCTCACATAGAACCACAAGAATACCCCAACTAGCCACTGCTTGCCTCAGGGCAGTGCCTGGATTGTGACCACTTTGCAAAATGTCCCTAGAACATGGTACCCAGTCACCACTTGCTCTGATTGTCTAGTGCCTGAATGCTGCCCAAGAGTGGCTGCAGTGCAGGTTATGGGTCATTTTCCACTACCAAAAGTTCTCTAGGCTATTGCAGACCTTCTGCCACTATAAGTTTTCCCAGCTTGTAGGCATAGCTGGCCACGCAGGTGTCAGCAGTGCCTCTGACAATGTAGGTCTAGGTAGGCAGGGTGAGATTCCATGGAGCTACAAGGTGTGGGTGGTGGTTTCTACAAAGTCAATGAAATCTTGTCTCTCACAATGGTGCCTGGCCTGACACCACCCCCCAAAATGCCCCAAGAATACCGTGATCAGCCACCTCCACCACAGGCCCTTAAGTCCCTGAGAGCTGTCATTGAGATGCTACAGTGCAGGTCCTGAGTCATTTCCTACCATCCAGCATTTCTCTGGCTACCGCTGCAAAAAGGTTTCCACAGCCTATGGGGTGGAGCCAGTAGCCTAGCAGTCAAGAGTGAACCTTGGAGTGATATAGTACTAGTGGTTGGGGTGGGGGCATAGGCAGGGACCCAGAGCATCACCAAGGAGGTGCATATGTGCAGATTTCAGCATACCAATATTGTCCCAGACTTGGCCTCTTGGTAGAGGTCTCAAAACTTAAAAGATAGTGCCCTCTTATAGGCTGCATGTGTGTCAGGCTCCACACCAGAACTGCAATAGCTCATGTCCCTCCAGCCCCCACACTAGAGTCACACAACTCAGTCCTTCTCCACATGTCACTGGGCTTCCCAAGCTATCACCCATCCACCAGAGATCAGATGAGTGTTTGCAAGTGAGCGAGTCTGTGTTTCAGCTTTATAAAAGGGTATCTGGGTTTCCAGCCACCTTCTGTCTCACCAGGACAGACAGATTAGTCCTTGCTGATTTTCACTGGCAGATGTTGTGGGAACTTCTCTTCCCAGAACAACACCCCTGGACTAGGGAACCCAGTGTGGATCTGGGACCTTTCCCTCTTCAGGGAGGACCTTCACCACCGAGGTGTCCCTCCTGATGTTCAACCACTTTCTGTGGATCTGAGGTCAGCTTATTTTGCATCTTTGCCTCTCCTACCAGCCTTGATGTGTTCTCTTTATATTTTCAATTCTGGGGTTTTTGTTCAGCTACTCTACAAATGATTCTTGAGGTTGATTATTCTATAATTTATTTGTAATTTTGGTATGATCCTGGGAGAAGTAGGCATAGCATTTACCTAATTCACCATCTTGGACCTCTTTCCTGATTAAATTTTCATTGTTTTTTTTTTTGTTTACACAAAAATAAATCCAAGGCTCAAAATTGATTTATTGAAGTGAAAATGAAGAGATGGCAATTCCAAAAAGAATATTCCAATTTAGAAATTGCATGTGGCAGATACTAACACACTCCCCAGTGATATCTGAGGCACATAGAAATTCCTTAATCTAGGATTACAAAGCTCCTAAGTGATAGAGCTTGGAGTTGAACTTGAATTTGAACATTGTGTGTCTGGAGCTTACAGTTGTAAGCACTATAATAGACTGTTACATAAGTTAATGAAGGAGATTTGTTCTATTAGCACCCAAAATCTGTGAGATATTTTTGATGAATTAACATTATTTATACTTATATTCAGTACTAATGAAGCACCTGCTAAGTGTGAAAAAAGGAATGGCATTCATTCTGGAATAAAATTGGCTCAACCTGAATGTCAGTCAGTCCACAAACTACTTCATTCACAGAGAGCAGCTGGCATTTCAATATGCTTCTTGAACTTAATGCTGTGCTAATAAAGAAAATAGTGAAAACTGAAATATTATCTTTGAAAACTGAATGTACATGATTTAATCATTCTTTGTGAAGAACTAGAATGCAAGTGTACTTTTTTACCCCGATGTGTATTCTAATTAAAAGAAAGTGTAAATGCTATTGAAGATTTTTATAAATGAAAAATGAGATAAAACATTTCTTTATTATCTGGATAATCCTATTATAATTAGAGATGTCTAAGATTTCATGCAATGTTTTCAAGATTGGATCTCAAAGATATTCAGTGCCATAAATATACTGAACCTATAACTTTAAAGCCAAAATATCATAATTTTTTATGTTAAAGATAAAATTAGCAAAGTTTCTAAATAAAGAAACTACAGATCAAACAGTTTGATGACCTAGACTTAATACTTTTACAACACTTGGTTATCTTTTCACTCAGTGGAGAAAGAAATCAATGGCTTATTATTGTATATATTTATAAAATACTAAAATAATGTACATTCAAAAATGTTTTCAGAGACATATACAACCAACGAATGGATTATGGAATCCATTCATATTTGTTTTCCAAGTTAACAAAACATACTTAGTGTTTGTGTGAAGTATTTATCACCTTAATTTTTTTGAAGCAGTAAAATTAATAAAGAATGAGAAGTCTCACCATTACTTTTGTGTCCATGTTCATTCCAAATATCCAGAACTTACTGCAGAGCCACCAAACATTTGCTGTCATCTTAATGACTGATCATCACATTATGATTTTCTAATTTAAGAGAAATAAGAAGTGATACACTTAATTTCACTAGATAGATTTTGTTCATCTGAACGTAAAAGTAAAAACCCATCAAGAGTAGCTTTAGAATGATAGTTACATCCATCTCTCTGTTTGTCTGTCTGTCTGTCTGTCTCTCTCTCTCTCTTGGATGGGGCAGTCTAATGCAGCTCCAGTTTCATTTGGCTTTCTAATCCATCACCCTATCACTAGGTTGCATCCTCAAGGTGATCACATGAGCCAAAATGGCTGCTAGATCCCCAGCCACTTCACCTGCACCCTAGACTAAGAATGACAAGGAAGGCAAAAGAACATAAAAAGAACCCACAAAGTTTAACCAGGTTCCTTTAACCAACCATCTCATACATCACATATAACACTTGTACTTACTTTCATTGGCCAGAATTAGTAACACAAACTTACCTTATTCTAGAGGAAGTCTTCTACTTTGGATAACAATGTATATGGCTAACAATTAGAAATAAGAGTTCTGTTACTCAGTAGGAAGAGAACAGATCTTGAAGTAGGCATCTCTAGTTCTCTACCACTGAACCAAAATGATATGGAGAAACACATGTGGCTCATTTATCCAGAGTAAAATTAGGTGAAAGTCCTTTAAATAATAGCATTCCTTTCACTGTTATTTTATTTATGTTTATTTTTTTCCATTTCCAATTGTTAAACTTATTGGGGTGACATTTGTTCGCAAGAATTACATAGGTTCCAGGTATACAATTCTACAGTGCATTTTCAACTTGTTGTATAATAAGTTAATCACCTAGTGTGAGTTCTCTTTCCATCACCATATATTTAGCTCCCCCTCCCACCTCCTACCCCATCTCCCATCCCCTCCCTACTTGTCCCCAAATAAACATGGGTTTATTTTGTCCATGGGTTTTTTTGTTCATTTGTTCATTTTTTCTTTGTTGCTTTCAGTTTTATATTTCAAATATAAGTGAAGTCACACAGTTTTTGTTTTTTTTGTCTGGCTTACTTCTCTTAGCATGGTGATCTCCAGGTCCATTCATTTTGTTGTAAATGGCAGTATTTTATCTTTTCTTATAGCTGTATATGTATATGTACCACAGCTTCTATATCCTGTCATCTGTCACAGGGCACTTTGGTTGTTTTCATGTTTTGGCCACTGTGAACAACAATGCAATGACCATTGGGGTACATAAGTCTTTGTGGACTAAGGTTTTCGAGTATTTTGGGTACATCCACAGAAGAGGGATTGCTGGGTTATATGGTAACTCCCTTCCCAATTTTCTGAGGAATCTTCACACCATCTTCCATAGTGGTTGTACCAGTTTGCACTCCCACCAGCAGTATGTGAGGGTTCCTTTTTCTCCACATCCTCTCCAGCACTTGTTATTCCTTGTCTTGTTGATAATAGCCATTCTCACAGGTGTGAGGTAGTATCTCATTGTGGTTTTGATTTGCATTTCTCTGATAGCTAATGAGGATGAGCATTTTTTTCACATGTCTGCAGGCCATTTGTATTTCTTCGTGGGAGAAGTGTCTGTTTAGTTCTTCTCCCCACCTTTTAATTGGGTTGTTTGGTTTTTATCTTGTTGTTAAGTCATATTAGTTCTTTATATATTTTAGATATTAGATCCTTATCTGATGCATTGTTTGCAAATATTTTCTCCCATTCAGATGCCTGTCTCTTTGCTTTGTTGATGGTTTCTTTTGCTGTGCAGAAACTTTCTAGTTTGAATTAGTCCCATTCATTTATTTTTGCTTTTACTTCCCTTGCCTTTGATGTAAAGTTCATAAAGTCTTGCATGAGCCATAGGTCTATAAATTTAGTGCCTATGTTTTCTTCTATACAATTTATTGTTTCAGGTCTTATATGAAGGTGTTTAGTCCATTTTGAGTTAACTTTTGTATATGGTGAGAGTTCACAGCTCAAGTTCATTTTTTGCATATGTTTTCCAGCTTTCTCAGGACCACCTACTAAAGCGGCTGTCTTTTCCCCATTGCATATTTTAGCTCCTTTATCAAAAATTACTTGTCCATAAATTTGTGGACTTATTTCTATGTTTTCAGTTCTGTTCCATTGGTCTATATTTCTGTTTTTCTGCTAATACCAAGTTGTTTTGACTATTGATGCTTTGTCCTATAAATTGAAGTCAGAGAGTGTAATACCATCAGCCTTATTCTTTTAATGTAGTATTGCTTTGGCAATTCAAGGTCTTTTATGGTTCACTATAAATCTGATAATTTTTAAATCTATTTCACCAAAGTATGATTGTGGGGTTTTGATAGGTATTGTATTAAATCTGTAGATTGTAGAGGCCATTGTAAAAATGGCCATTTTAACAATGTTAAGTCTTCCTGTCCATGAACAGGGGATATTTTTCCATTCTTTTTGTTTGCTTCAATTTCTTTCAAAAGTGTCTTATAGTTTTACATGTATGACTCTGTCACATTCTTTGTTAAGTTAATTCCCAGGTATTTCATTCTTTTTGTTGTGATAGCAAGAGAAATTGACTCCCTCATTTCTTTTTCTGAGGATTTGTTGTTTCTATATAGAAATGCTGTTGATTTTTGTACATTGACTTTGTATCCTGTGACTTTACTGTATTCATTTATTGTTTCTAATAGTTTCCCGGTGGAATGTTTAGAATTTTCTATATAAAGGATCATGTCATCTGCAAATAGTGACAATTTGACCTCTTCTTTCCCCATTTGGATGCTTTTTATTCCTTTCTCATGCCTGATTGCTGTAGCTAGAACTTCCAGTACTATATTAAACAGCAGTGGTGACAGGGGGATCCCTGTCTTGTTCCTGATTTTAGAGAAACAGGCTTCAGCTTTTCCCCATTCACTGTGATGTTAGCTGACAATTTGTCATATATGGCCTTTATTATGTTGAGATACTTTCCTCCTATACCAAATTTTTAGTGTTTTGATCATAACTAGATGTTGTATCTTGTCAAAAGCTTTTTCTGCATCAATTTATATAACTACATGGTCTTTATCTTTTATTTTGTTTATATCGTGTATCCCATTGATTGATTTTTGTATGTTGAACCGTCCTTGTGCTCCTGGGATGAATCCACTTGATCACAATGTATAAATTTTGGATGCATTGTTGTATTCTATTAGCTAATACTTTGTTTAGGATTTTTGCATTTGTGTTCATCAGAGATATTCATCTATATTTTCTTTCTTTGGTGTTGTTTTTATTGTTAGGGTAATGTTGGCCTCATAGAATGAGTTAGGAAGTATTACTTCCTCTTCAAATTTTGGAAGAGTCTGAGGAGAATAGGTATTAATTCTTCTCTGAATGCTTGGTAGAACTCTTTAGTGAGACCATCTGGTCTGGGGCTTTTGCCTTTAGAGAGAATATGGATAGTCATTTCCATCTCTTTGCTATTGATTGGTCTATTTAGATTATCCAGTTCTTCTTGGTTCAGTTTAGGCAGGCTATCAGTTTCTAGAAACTTGTCCATTTCTTCTAGGTTGTTAAATTTAGTGGCATAAAGCCCTTCATAATATTTTCTTATGATTCTTTGTATTTCTGTGGTATTGGTGGTCATTTCTTCCCTTTCATTTCTAATTTTGGATATTTGTGTCCTTTCCTTTAGTCCTTTGATTAGTCTAGCCAGGGGTTTATCAATTTTGTTGACTTTCCTAAAGAACCAGCTCTTTGTAATATTAATTTTTTCTCTTGTCCTTCTGTTCTCTAATTGGTTTAGCTCTGCTTTAATTTTTATTATTTCTTTCCTTCTGCTGACTTTGGGTTTTGTCTCCTTTTCTTCGTTTTTTTTTTTTCTAGTTCTTTAAGATGGAATGCTAAGGTGTATAATTGTGGTCTTTCTTGTTTCTTAAGATAAGCCTGTAATTATATAAATTATTCTCTTATTACTGCCTTTGCTGTTTCCCAATACTTTTGATATGCTTTATTTTCATTGTCAGTTTCGATATATTTTTAATCTTTTATTTTATTTGTTCTTTTATCTAGTCATTTTTTAATAAGATGTTGTTTAATCTCCATATGTGTGTGTGTGTGTTTTCTGCTTTCCTTTTACATTTGATCTCCAATTTCAAAGCTTTATGGTCTGAGAATACACTTGGTAGGATTTCAATTTCCTTGAATTTGCTGAGGCTACTTTTGTGTCCCAGCATGTGGTCTATCCTTGAGAATGTTTCATGTGCACTAGAAAAGAAGGTATAGTCTTTTTTTTTTGCTGGATGAAGTGTCCTGTAAATGTCGATTATGTCCAATTGCTGTAATGTGCCATTTAGAGCTGATATTTCCTTATTTATTTTCTGTTTGGATGATCTGTCCATGACTATTAAGGGAGATTTTAAGTCTTCCATAATGATTGTGCTTTGTCAGTTTCTCCTTTCAGATCTGTTAGTAGTTGTATTGTATAATTTGATGTTTCCTGGTTAGGAGCATATATATTAATTAGTGTCAAATCTTGTTGCTGTATTGTGCCTTTTATCATTATGTAATGTTCATCATTGTCTCTTGCTATCTTTTTTAACCTGAAGTTTATTTAATCAGATATCAGTATGACAATTCCTGCTTTTCTCTGGTTACCATTTTCTTGGAGTATTATTTCTCATCCTTTCATTCTCAGTTTGTGTTTGTCCTCATGGCTGAGGTATAGCTCTTGGGACAGCATATGGATGAGTTTTGCTTTATAATCCAGTCTTCCACTCTGTTTCTTTTCATTGGTGAGTTCAGTCCATTAACATTTAGAGTGATGATCGAATATGTGAGGATTTCTGGTGACCATTACTTTTTTGTTATGGTTTTATTTTTGTTTCTTTCTTATTGCCCAAACTCTGTTCCACTTGTCCTGATGTTTTGTTTCAGCTCAAAGAGACTGCTTCAGTATTTTTTGAAGTTCCGACCTTGTATTGGTGAATTCCCTCAGCTTCTGTGTGTCTGAGAAGGTCTTTATTCCTCCTTCGTATCTGAAGAATAATTTTGCTGGATAATTTATTCTTGGTCAGAACTTTCTCTCTTTTAAGGTTTTGAATATTTGACTCTACTCTCTCCTGGTCTGTAGAGCTTCTGCTAAGAAGTCTGATGCCAGCCTGATGAGTTTTCCTTTAAAAGTTATAGATCTTTTCTCCCTGGCTGCCTTGAGAATTGTCTGTTTGTCTTTAGTTTTTGACATCTTTAGTGCCATGTGTCTTGGAGAAGATCTGCTAGGGTTCAGGTATCTGAGAGACCTGTTTTCTTCTTGAATTTGGGGTTCCAGATCTTTCTATATGTTTGGAAATTTCTCATCTACTATTTTTTTGACTATGTTCTCTGTAGACGGCTCTGCTCCTCTTTCTTTTTTTTTTTAAAATTCATTTTTATTGTTAGACTTATTGGGGTGACATCTGTTAGCAAGGATTACATAGGATTCAGGCATACAATTCTACAGTGCATTGTCAACATGATGTATAATAAGTTCACCACCTAATGTGACTTCTCTTTCCAACACCTTATATTTAGCTCCTCCCCCTCCTCTCCCACCCCCTCTCCTTTCTCCCCTCCCTAACCCACTCGTCCCCAAATAAACATTAAACTATTGATTGTGTCCATGGGTTATTTGTTTGTTCATTTCTTTTTTTCTTTGCTTTCAGTTTTATATTCCGCACATGAGTGAAATCATGCAATTCTTTGTTTTTTTCTGTCTGGCTTATTTCACTTAGCATGATGATCTCCAGGTCCATCTATTTTGTCGCAAATGGCAATATTTCATCTTTTCTTATAGCTGAGTAATATTCCATTGTGTATATGTACCACAGCTTCTTTATCCAGTCATCTGTCACAGGGCACTTTGGTTGTTTCCATGTTTTGGCCACTGTGAACAGCGCTGCAATGAATATTGGGGTACATAAGTCTTTGCGGACAAAGGTTTTCAAGTTCTTTGGGTAGATCCCCAGAAGGGGGATTGCTGGGTCAAATGGTAGCTCCATTCCCAATTTTCTGAGGAACCTCCACACTGCCTTCCACAGTGGTTGTACCAGTTTGCACTCCCACCAGCAGTGTACCAGAGTTCCTTTTTCTC
>PVJL010002139.1:0-213449 GCA_004026885.1 Lyroderma lyra | reverse complement strand
AAGCTGCACTATTCACTGTTACTGCTTTTGCTTCAGTCGTTATCTTCTGAAGTGATTTTATAAATAGGAAAATCATTATTTTTATATTCACTCACATATTTAATATTTCCACTGCACCTCATTCCTTTATGTAGATGCCATTCCCCCTTGGTGATACTTTTCTTCAAATGAATTATTTTCTTTAACATTTCTTGTAAGTTGCCTGGTGATTAAATCTTGCAGTTTTGAATATCTGAAAAGGTCTGTAATCTTAAAAATATTGTTGCTGAGTGTTGAACATGTTTTGCTCTGTTTTCTTCAGTTCTTCAGTTCTTTAAAGATTTGTTACATTCTTTTTATGGATGAGTAATATACACACAGAGACACACACACACACCTTTATCCATTGAACTATCAGTGAACACCTAGGTTGCTTTCATATCTTGTCTATTGTAAATAATGCTGCAGTGAATATAGAGATGTATGTATCTTTTTGAATTAGTGTTTTCATTGTCTTTAGATAAATACTCAGAAGTGGAATCGCTGGATCATATGGTAGTTCTATTTTAAAGTATATTGAGGAATCACCCTACAGTTTTCCATGAACCAGTTTACATTCCCACCAACAATGGACAACAGTTCTCTTTTCTCTCTTTTTGACAATAGCCATTCTGACAGGTATGAAGTGATATCTCATTGCGGTTTTGATTTGTATTTCCTTGACTACTAGTGAAACTGAGGTTCTTTTCATGTGCCTGCTGGTCATCGGTATGTCTTGTTTGGAAAAATGTCTACTCAGGTCCTCTGCCCAATTATTAATCACATTGGAATTTTGATAGGGATTGTACTGAATCTGTACATTGCTTTGGGTAGTATGGATATTTTAAAAATATCAATTCTTCCCATCTGTAAGCATGGTATATCTCTCCATTTATGTGTAGCTACAATTTCTTCCATCAATGTACAGGACTTTCACCTTGTTAGTTAAATTTATCCCTAGGACTTTTTTTTAAGTCAATTTTTTAAAATTCATTTTTATTGTTAGACTTACTGGGGTGACCTCTGTTAGCAAGGATTACATAGGTTTCAGGCATACAATTCTACAGTGCATTGTCTGTTTGATGTATAATCAGTTCACCACCTAATGTGACTTCTCTTTCCATCACCTTATACTTAGCTTCCCTCACTCCTCTCCCAGCCCCTCCCCTTTCTCCCCTCCCTGACCCACTCGTCCCCAAATAAACATTAAACTATTGATTGTGTCCATGGGTTATTTGTTTGTTCATTTCTTTTTTCTTTGCTTTCAGTTTTATATTCCGCATATGAGTGAAGTCATACAGTTCTTTGTTTTTTCTGTCTGGCTTATTTCACTAAGCATGATGATCTCCAGGTCCATCCATGTTGTTGCAAATGGCAATATTTCAGCTTTTTAAGTCAATTTTAAATGGGACTGTTTTCCTAATTTCTACTTCTGATAGTTCATTATCAGTGTAAAGCAATGCAACAGATTTCTGTTATTACTTTTGTATCCTATAATTTTATTGAATTCATTTATTCTAATAGATTTTTTGGTGTAGTTTTTAGGGTTTTCTCTATATAGTGTAATGTCATCTGCCAATAGTGACAGTTTCACTTCTTCCTTTGTGATTTAGATGCCTTTAATTTGTTTTTTCTTGCCTAATTGCTGTGGCTAGGTCTTTCAATATGACGTTGAATGAAAGTGGTGGTGAGAGTGGCCATCCTTTTGTTCCTGATCTTGGAGGAAAAGCTCTCAGCTTTTCACCGTTAAGTATATGTATTAGCTGTCAGGCTGTCTTATATGGCCTTTATTATTTTGAGCTAACTTCCTCTATGTCCCTTTTGTTGAGAGTTTTTATCATAAATGGATGTTGAATTTTGTCAAGTGCTTTTTCTGCATTTATTGAGATTATAGTAATTTTTACCTTTTGTTTTGTTAGTGTGGTGTATCACATTGATTAATTTGTGGATATTAAAGCATCCTTGCATCCTGGAATAAAGTCCACTTGATCACAGTGTATGATCCTTTTAATGTATTGTTGAATCAGTTTGCTAACATTTTGTTGAGAATTTTTGCATCTGTTTATCAGGGATATTAGCCTGTAATCTTTTTTTACATAGTATCTTTGTCTGGTTTTGGTATCAGGGTAATGCTATCCTTGTAAAATGAGTTTGGAAGCATACTTTTTTCTACAGTTTCTGGAATACCATATTTTGCCATGTACAATGTACTCCCATGTATAATGCATACCACATATTTAGCCCAAACTTTCAAGGGAAAAAAATCTTTCATTTTCATTGTTTAATTCAAATTTTTATTTATTTATATTTAGATACATTTTTGTGTTATAAAGGAATTTTAGCATTTATTTTTTAACATATTATGGTACAAGAAATTTTATTTAACAAATAATTACAAAATACAAGAATAGATACAAGGCACAAGAAATTTCATGTATAAAAATTTTTTATATAAAAAGACCAATTATCATATTCCACGGAATTATTTTGTGTGTATATATATATATATATTTTTAATTGATTTCCAGAATTACATTTTTTACTCATAAGCATAAATTTTAAAAATTAAAAATTTATATAGATATGAAATTAGTACCACCCATGTATAATGTGCACTTATTTTTCCCACAAATTTGGGCAAAAAAGTGCACATTATACACAGCAAAATATGGTATTCAGAACTCTCTGGGTTTACTCAACCTGGATGTCTGTTTCCGTTTCCAAATTAAAGAAGTTTTCTTCCATAATTTCTTCAAATAATTTTTCTGGCCCTCTCTCTCTCCTCCTCTGGAACCCCTTAAAAATGTGAATGTTATTTCTCTTGATGTTGTTTCAGAGGTCTGTTAAGATAGCTTCACTTTTAAAAATTCTTGTTTCATTTTGCTGCTCTATCTGGATGAAATCCATTGCTTTGTGTTCCAGCTCACTGATTCTTTTTTTTTTTTTTTTTTTAAATGTGGGTAAGTTCCCTGGCTGGGAATTGAACCCGGGCCGCAGCATTGATAGCGCTGAAGCCTTAGCCACTACACCACCAGGGAACTCCCCCCAGCTCACTAATTCTTACTTCTACTTCTTCTATTCTCCGGTCAAACCCCGCCTAATGTGCTCAAGAGGTGTCCCTCATGCAAACTGCTTGCCCCCACTGGCTGTGGCAGGGCTGAGGCTGCTCTGCAGGGTGGGCTGGGTGTGGTGTGCTTGCTTGGCCTAGTTGCAGTGTGGCTATTGAGTGGTGAGTAGGCTCATGACTTGTTTATCCCAATTGTCACAGAGCTGCTGTGTTGGATGGGTCAGTCACAGAGCACATTCACTAGTTTTAGCTGTCTAGTGGAAGGCATCCAAAATGATGCCTGCCATCTTCATAACCAGCGAGTTAAAATGAGATTGCAAAAATGCAGCATTTCTATCCCTGGAGAAAATCTCTGTAGGTTACTTCCTCTCTAGAAGCCATTTCAGAATTTTTAAGTGGGTCTCCCTCACTTACCATTCACAGTGCATTTCAAACTCTTGTTTTTGTGTTGGATCACAATGTGAATGGGTCTGTGAGATGGTCCTGTAATAGCTGGTTCTTGGTTTCTGTGTAGGGTGGGTGAGTGGTGCATGGCGCACTTTCACAGGTGCTAGTGGAATAAAGGGAAGGGACCAAAAATGGCTCCCACCTGCTCCATTACCAGTAAATTAGAATGAAACTGCAAAAATGGCTCTTGCTAGAGTTTCTGACCCTGGAGAAAGTCAATGAATGTTCCTGTGTTCTCAGTAGCCACTTTAGGATTAGCAAGCTGGTCTCCTTCACGTATGATCTTGGTGCTTTTCAAATGATCTTGGTGCTTTTCAAACTGCTGCTTTTGCACTGTATCTCAGGGCAAGTAGGTCTAGGAGTGAATTTTACATTCGCTCAAGTTCTTGTAGTTCCCCTGGATTTAATTCCTACTGATTTTCAAGATCAGAAATATTGGGGGCTTGTCTTTGGAACTGGACCCAGGGGCTGGAGTGCTTGACATGGGGCCCAGTGCCTTCACTCTTCCAGAGAAAGCTCTGTAGTTTGGGGATTCCTTCCCACTTGTGGAAAACCACATTTGGGATGGGGTCCTTGGTGAGGCTCTCTTACCTGACTGATGCAACTCTTTCATTTTTTATATTGAAGTACTGTTTGTCTAGTTCTCAAGGTCCTTTACGGAGAAAAATTATTCCATATGTAGCTGTAAATTTGTGTGTCCATGGAGGAGGTGGGTTCAGGGTCTTCCTACACTGTCATCATGAACTCATTGCTTGGTAATTTTTTATTGGATGCTAGGCATTGTGAATTTTGCTTTCTTGGCTGCTACTTGTATTTTAAAAATGCATATTCTTCATATTTGTTCCAGAACATACTTGTTACTTGGAAACATTTTTATTTTTTTGAAGCTGACTTTAAGCTGTGTTAAGCCAGACCACAGCAGCCTTTAAGGTAGGCCTAATTTTGCCACTACTGTGGCAATATCCTTCTGCATATGCTACCTATGAATTACAAAGTTTTTCTGCTCTGGTGGAAACACCAACTATTTTGTTTTGTGAACTCTGGAGATTGTTTTATCACCTTTTTTTGTGTGGTTATTTAACTAGCCTCAGATATTTTCTTCACAACCATGTAATGATTAGTATTAAATTGGAGAGTCAGGGGGAAACACAGGGAACCCTTACCTCCCCAAACTCCCATTTCTGTCTGCACAATTCAGAGATAGTGCCAGGCTCCACCTGCCTTCTCACTCTCAGTGCTTCATCCTGGAAACTTTATACAGATTATAAATGGGGCATTCATAATACTACCCTTCTTTGTTTCCCCTCTCTCAAGAATTTCTACCTTTACTGCTTATTGACCACTCTCTAAGTGAACTGGTATTAAGTTACTAGAAGGTAGGCTCTGATAATTTAAAGATGTATACTATAAACTGAAAAGTAATCTCTGGGAAAATGTGTACGTATATAATAAACCAACAAAAGAGATAAAATAAAATAATAAATATTATGCAATCCAAAAGAAAGCAAGAAAGAAGTGAAAAGGGGACACAGAACAGGAGAACAAAAGAAAGCAAATAGTAAATATCAGATTACACCTAAATCTATCCATAATCTCTTTCAATGTAAGTGGACTAAGTGCTCCACTTTAAAAACAAAAACAAAAACAAAAATTGTCTAATTGGATTAAAAGGACAAAACCCCAACCATATGCTCCTATGAGATGTTGGTTTGTTAAGATAAAATGAAAAAGAGATAAAACTTGCATATGAGATATATATCAGTGTTGCATTACCAGGATAATGCCATGTACCAAGCAAAGACAAAACCAGTCACATATAACAAAAGCATTGACTGCTCACATATCTGAGCTGAACAGTTATCTGCTCTGCTGAGTTAGACTGGCCTCAGCTAGTATGACTGGGGTGACCAAGTACTGCTCGATATGTCACTCAACCAAGTTGGCCTGAGTATGTTCTCATCCAGATGGAAGTTGTCCAAGAAAGCAAGTTCCCATATGCAAGCCCATTTCAAGCCTCTGTTTCAGGGGATGTCTTGAAGTCAAAGTCAAAAGCAGATCAGATCAACTTATGGTAGGAGGGCACTGTAAAGTCATATGCCAAAGAGTGTGAACATAAAGGGCATAATTAAAGAAAGGGTGAGAACTGGGGCCAAACAATACAATCTACCTCACTGTATTACCAGCAGGTCAAAAAACTTGAGGCAAAAGCATTAGTAGAGACAAAATGATGGAAAATAATTTTTAAAGAAAAGAATTTCAAGTTACAGGCACCCAATTACATTGCCTCTATGGGAGAAAAAGACAAATCCATAATCATAGTGTGAAGTTTAGCACACCTCTCTCATAAAATATATAATAAGCACACACACAAAAAGTCTGTAGGAATATAGATTTTAACAACTTTAACAAACTAGTCTAATATTTATAAAGTGCTCCACTCAGTGACTGCAGAATGTATATTCTTTTCAAGTGAAAATGGAATATTTATCAAAAATGATCATGTATGGAGACACACAACTGGTTTTATAAACTTTTAAGAAATAAAATCTTAAGAGTATGTTTTCTATTACATTGCAATTACACCAGAAATCCCTAAGAAAAAGATAACTAAAAAATTTCATATTTGGAAATAAAACACCATTATTTTTTGTACTTTTCTATTACAGTTTATCTTCAATGTTATAGTAGTTTCAGGTGAAGAGCACAGTGGTTAGACATATAACTTATGATATACAGTTATTACAATATTATTTACTATATTCCCTAAACTATAATTTACATCCCTGTGACTATTTTTAACTTCCAATTTGTACTTCTTAATCCCTTCACCTTTTTCACCCAGCCCCACAAGCCCATCTGATCTGGCAACCATCAGTTTGTTCTTTGTATCTGTAGGTCTTTGTTTTATTTATTTATTTTGTTCTTCAGATTCCACATATAAGTGAAACCATATAGTATTTGTCTTTCTCTCTGACTTATTTCACTTTGCCTAATACCCTCTAGGTCTTGTTGCAAATAGTAAGATTTCATTTTTAATGGCCTTGTAATATTCCATTATATATATATACCACATATTCTTTGTCCAATTGTCTATCTAGGCACTTAGATTGGTCTATATCTTAGCTATTGTAATGCAGTAATGAACAAAGAAAGGCATATCTTTTTTAATTAGTATTTTGGATTTCTTCAAATAAATACCCAGAAGACAGGTAGCTAGGTGATATGGTAGTTAGTTCTATTTTTAATTTTTTGAGGAATGTCCATACTTAAACACCGTTATTTTTAAAAATCCATGGGTTGGTTTCTGGGTCGCCACAGGCTGCCACCTCTAGGTGTGTCTAGGAGCCACGTCCACCTTGTTCCCCTCACTCTTCCTCCATGTGACTGAGACACTGTCGTTTAGGCTGGGTGAACCTTGTGTGGAAGAGACCCAGTTGCAGCAGCAAGATACATCTCCAGAGCATCGCAGAGAAAGACAACATGGTACTTAACTAGCAAGCTGCCTCAGAGCGCTATGATGAGGAAAAGGAAGATAAAGATGATAAGAAGGATAGTGAAGAGGACTCAGAAGATGATGAGAACATGCAGGACACAGACAAGATAAATGACTACGATGAGTCACTTGACGATAGGTTGATGAGGTAGAAATGGAAGTCAAGGAACAGAATCAGGACCACTGGATGATCTAGGTAGACAAGGCAGGGTGGTCTCAGAGGGATTCCAGGCAAACCCCAACCTGCCCTGTACCTCCCCAAGTCCAGCTCATCGCCCCCAGCGCCTAAAATCTCACCTTCAGGCATTGTCTCAGCTGCTGCAAGGACAAGGTCTCCATGGCCCGGCCCAGGCCATCAGTCTGCCTTTGAATCCCCAGGGCCTGAGCTCACTCCACCTTTCTGGCCAGTACCTCACCCTTTAGTTGCCAGGCATACTCTCTTTCTAATTCTCTTTAATGAAGACACAGGACTGATGCCCACCCTACCCCACCCCACCCCCAAAAAACCCTAGGGTCAAAGGAAAATAATCACAATGCAAATGGGAAAAAAAGTTTAAACTGGTTGATAATGAAACTATGATGAAACCACAAACTTGGTATGTATGTTGCAAAAACTGGATTATAGAAAAAAGGGATTTTGAGCAAATGCTCTGGGAGGATGGTAAACTGCTTGAAAACTGAATAAAGAGCAGCATTCTAATCTGAATCATTACCACAGCTACTTTCACACATCTACAGGTCCTTTAACTTTGCATGTATGAGCCAAGGTAGTCAAGTCCACATTGAAAATTCAATTACATTTAGGGGAAAATCAATAAACACTGTTTCCCTTCCAGGCCTCTTCTCTGATTTCCAAACCCATATATCTGACAGCCTACTGAAATCTCCATTTGCATTTCTCACAGGCATCTCTAGTTAAATATATCCAAAACTGAATCCTTGATTCTTCTAAGACCCATTCCTCCTGACGTCTGTCTCATCTCAGTAAAGGGCACCACTGTTCACAGAGTTGCTCGAGTCAAAAACCAGGTCATGACCATCAAGATGGAGGAACTAGAACAAGCCTTAATTTCCCATCATAAACAACGAGAGAACTGGACAAAACACATGAAACAACTATTTCAGGTGCTGAAAAACGCGTAGCTTTTGGGCTGTGATCCTCCAGACAGGAGAAAACAAGAACCCAGCCCCTCACCCCTCCAGAGACTTCCGGATGAGCTGACCGCAGGGCAGCCATGGATACCCAGCCGAGTCCCTGGCCTGCCCTGGGTCTGCGGGGCTTGGTGACTTTGTTCCCAAAAGGATAGGGACAGGTGGAAGCCCTTTGGTCTTAGCTCCTTCCCGTGAGCCGCGAAGATAAGGCAGCTCCAGATTTACCCGATCTAATGAGTTGACTGGGTCCAGGTGCCCCGGATTTGGCTGTCAACTTGATAACATTAATGTAGCTGCTGTTTCTGGAGCTGCTTAAGTAAGAAACCGGGGCTGGGCACATTACTTACGGTAACTTCACAGCCCAATCCCAAATCTGGATTTCTCTCAAGAGCGGACCTGTGTCTCTCAAAATGGAGGTCTGGCTGGAGAAGGCACCCAAGGAGGCGGGGCGTGTGGGCGTGGCCAGAGGCGTGGCCCCGAAGCGTGACCTCAGGTGCTTCCTCAGGCCCTCAAGAATGCATTTAAGGTCTACTACCTCCAATCTCAGCACTGCCTTGGAAATGTGCCTTTTAAGGTATGTTCTCTGCTGTGTTCTGTTTTGATTCTTAAAAAAATAACAAGCATAAACAGTCTTGTTAATCATTCAGTTCAGGCATGAACTATTTCTTGTAGCCCTGTTATTCATAGATTGTCTCATTTACTATTTCTCTTGGGTTTTATCTTTTGTTTTTTGTTTTTTGTTTTTACTAAACTGCTTCAAACAATGGACCTGTTTTAGCTTTGTTTGTTTAATCCTTGATTTCTCTGGCTATTTCTCTGAGCTTTAGACCCTTATATCCAGCTGCCTGCTGGTCATCCTCATCTGACCTGCTTGCTGTTGACACCTCAAACTCAGTGAACCCTAACCTGAATTATTTATCTTTCCCTTCAAATCTGCGCAGTCTCCGGTGGCTCCAAATCATTAAATGGTGAGATGGTAAGCAGTGCCTTATTTTCGACTCCTTGCTTCCTTTGCAACACTACCACCCTACCCTCGACCAAATTCTGCTTATTATAATACTTCCTATCCATTTTTTCTACTCATTCTTTTGTTGCATTTTAATGCCTGCTAGGCTCCCTCATCATCTCAGTGGGTACCAACCTGTTAGGACTCTATGGTAAAGGCTCAGGTAGTTACTGCAATAACCTCCCAAAGAATCTCACTACTTCCAGTTTACCTTTCCCCAAATCAAACTTCCAAAGAGCAGCTACTGGTTTGTAAAAAATGTTTATCTGACCATGTTTAAATTTTATTCTTAACATGAAAGTTTAAGCTCTTTAAATTGGATCCTGTCTTTCTCTCCAGCTTCATCTTCCCCCTACTCTCCTTCAGCCCCATTCTTATTGAAACTTCAACAAAACCAAATCTGTTATACTGCTCCCTGCACCATTATGTGTTGTTTTTCATGTTGTCCCTAATGCCAGGCTTACCCACTTCCTACTCCCACTTTTACCTTCCATATCCTTTTGTTGGCATAAAACATGGTACAGCAGGCCTTCTATGGTTATCACCAGCAGACTAGGTTCAGTACTTCCTTCTCTGTTCTATAGGTTCTTCCAAATAAACCTCATTACTGCTGTATTAGCCACATTGATTATAATTACCTATTTTGTTTTGCTGAAGTTTTAATTTCTGCTTTCCTCCTCTAATTGTAATCTATTTGAGGGTAAGGCCATATCTAACTCATCTCTTGCTCCAGTGCTTATTACAATATTTGGCACAATTTGGTTGGTTAAATAGTCAGAAGCTACAGACCCATCAACCCTTAAGTGGAATAAGGAAATTAGGCTGTATTTTTTGCCTGACCTGACTGAATTCCCTGGAGTGTGCCTCCCACTAACCAGTTGGGAGTATTTAACACTAATTTCTAAGGGACAATGGTAGCTTGGATAGGGTGATGGTAATATACAGGTAGAAAAGGAGACTGATCCTTAAAGTAGTTACCCTCTCCCTCCTATCTTCCAGTCTGAGACACTATCTTAACCCTTGAGGTAGCAGTTGGCACCCACTGAGATTAAGTAGCAATCAAGAGATTAAGCAATCTTTTGTGATAATGAAGATTCTCTGAAACTTCATTCTGACTTCTTCTTCAGAGACCTTTTCCTCTTCTTATCAACAGAGAATAAAACAAACTCTGGAGGTTGGTTCCATGTTTGAGCAAATACAGGCCTGATCCTATCACTCTTAATTTTAAAGCAGAAGCAAGACACACAAAACTAACATATGCAAAACAGAATATAAAAAATGGTACCATAACATATCAATTAAGTCTAATTATAATATTCTTATTTTGAAGAATGTAAGTATTCAGTTAACTTCTATTTGAGACTTCAAACTTGACTTAAAAATCAGTAATAAAAGTAGACTTGGGCACATGATGTGGCATAAGTAAGAAACTATAGGTTCCCATCGATATCTGGGAGAGATTTTCTTCCCCCTGCTTTCTTATCCCAACAGAACTGACTCAATTTTGTAGACTCAATATTCAACTGATTAAATTGTTCTTTTGCAATGAATATTGTTCAAAGTCTGGTGGACCTTGTCTGATCCTAGACAAAAAGTTTGATGAACTCAAATAAGATTGTGTTGGAGGAACTCAGTTATTTTTTTTTTTTTAAGACTTTCAAAACTGTGAACTGAAAGTCTGCTTGTCATTTCTTCAAAACTCCACCTCCCTGTTGTAGAGTAGGAGCTCTTAGTCCAATAGTTTCAATAAGGAATAAGCTGAACTGAGACAAAATTTTTTTCTAGTGATCATTGTTACATTATCATTATGGAGAATTCTGCAAAAACAAGAGAATGTCCTGTTTGCTATAGTGTATAAAGCCTATTTCAAATATTTTGCAAAGGTACATACACAGTCATTTGCTTTTTAAACATCTAAGAGGGCACATGGTCACCTGGCTTTTGTATATAGGAGAGCTTTCTCAGCAAAATATAAGAAGCTAGTAATAATATAAAAACACAGCTAATTTCTAACTTTCCCTGCAGCCTAAATTCTAGGTAATTGTTGATGTAAGAAACATCCAAACCTATAAAGAATTTTTATGAGTTTATTTGAGCCAAACTGATGAGATTGCTGGGAAGCAAAATCTCAAATGCCTCAGACTCAGAATATATATTTGGAATTAAGGAGGGATATGAAGGTCGGAGAAATTAAGGTGGGGATTGCTTACAGGGCAGTTAACCAAATTATGTGCTGTCTTGGGGATGATTAAGCTTCCAAGGGGTCTGCAAAAGAGGCATTTTAAAGATACGTTAACTGAGATGCACAGAAACAATGGGCATCACTTGCTTAAGGCAATTATAGACCTTTTACTAAAGAAGCTATAGGCTTGGACTACCAACCAAGACCTTCCCAGTTAGGAAAGTATGATCAGATTACCTGTGAGGTTACTTTCAGTCACTGGACTTGTCCAATTTATTATAGAGCTCCTTTTTTCTACTAGACAGAAGTTTTCCCTTTTGTAGTGTTTTCATTTTGTAAGAGCAATTTTCTGATTCACTGCTTGGACTAAAGAATAAGTAAATGAGTTGTCCATTTACCCAGCCCCCCAGGTTTCCACAGCTGTAGTGAGTCCTACAGTTCCATTCTCACAACCCACACCACACTGGAGCACTCATGCCTTCATGATTGACAGCAAGGCCATCTAAGACATTTGTCACAGAAACCTTGATATTAAGCACCCAACCTATATTAACTTGGATAGGTTGATAGGTCAAATTGTGTCCTCCATCACTGCTTGCCTCAGATTTGATAGAGCCCTGAATGGTGCTGACCTAACAGAATTTCAGAGCAACTTGGTGCTTTACCCTGCATCCACTTACCTCTGACCACATATCCCCATCATTTCTGCTAAGAAAGCCTACCATGAACAGCTTTCTATAGCAGAGATCACGGATGCGTGCTTTGAGCCAGCCAACCAAGTGGTGAAATACGACCTTCGCCATGGTAAATACATGGCTTGCTGCCTATTGTACTATGGTTACATGTTTCTCAAAGATGTCATTGACACTGTCAAAACCAGGCATACCATTCAGTTCATGGACTGGTGCGCCACTGGCCTCAAAGTTGGTATTAACTACCAACCTCCCATGGTGGTACCTGGTGGGGACCTGGCCAAAGTACAGCGAGTTGTGTGCATACTGAGCAACACCACAGCTATTGCTGAGGCCTGGGCTCACCTGGACCACAAGTTTGACCTGATGTATGCCAAGCATGCCTTTGTTCATTGGTACATGAGTAAGGGCATGGAGGAAGGAGTTTTCTGAGGCCTCTGAGGACATGGCTGTCCTTGAGAAGGATTATGAGGAGGTTGATACAGATTTTGTTGAAGGAGAGGGTGAGGAAGAAGGAGAGGAATGCTAAAGTTACTATGTCACAAAGGTGCTGCTGCTTTGACAGGGAAGCTTATTCCATTTTAAACATTGAAAAGTTGCGGTCTGATCAGTTACTTTGTATGTAGCAGTGTATATTCTCATATACAATTATTGGCCTGTGCTTTAAAACACAACACTTTGTTAGAGACCCAACCTGTCCCTTTGGTTTGATTTGAATAAAGTATTCTGTGTCTTAAAAAAATAAAAGAGAAGCAACAAAAGAAAAGATTTTACAGGGAGTTCCCTGATGGTGTAGTGGCTTACGGCTTCGGCGTTGGTGCTGTCAGCGCTGCGGCCTGGGTTCGATTCCCAGTCAGGGAGCTACCCACATACCAAAAAGAAAAAAAAAAAAAAAAATTTACAACATAAAATATGCAAAGAATTTCAATGAGAAAAATATTTAAAAGATGACAAAGGAAAAATAATGAGGAAAAGATTTGACAAGATGTCACAAGAGAATAAAAGCACAATGAAGTACTACAATACACACACTAAGTTGGTTACAATGAAATAGTCTGACAATATCAAATGTTAGCAAGGACTGACCGAGCAATGTGAGCGTGGCTGTGCAATGTGTATGAACTCCCATAATAGTGGGAGATGTAAATTGGTATAAGCCCTTTGTGTTTATGAGCACTAAGGTAAA
Source organism: Lyroderma lyra (assembly GCA_004026885.1). NCBI lineage: Eukaryota > Metazoa > Chordata > Mammalia > Chiroptera > Megadermatidae > Lyroderma > Lyroderma lyra. Next base: position 200,206 of record PVJL010002139.1, on the reverse strand, counting down.
TATACAATGTTAATAGCAGCCTTGCTTCTCATAGCCCCAAATAGAAAAAAACCCAAATGCTCATCAACAGAAGAATGAACAAATATTAGCATATGCATACAACAGAATAACCTAAATCAGACAAAGGAAAGTGACCAGACAGTACACCTACCAGGCCTTTGGAATAGCACTTATTGGAAGAAACCAATGAATACAGGGGCCGTAGCAGGTATGGACATCCCCTGCTGCTTATTCCATTTAGGAACCTGGTCCGTGTATGACCATACCTGCAGAGTGCCTTCTAATCAACCCCCTCCTGCTCACTGGCAGTGAGGAAGGTTGTTTGATCACAAAGAAGTCGTAAAACTATAGAGTGGCTGGCCTGGCAAAGGCTGTTATCCAATGCCTGCATGACATGGCACTTGTTCTAGCACTCGATCATACATCAGTTTAGAGTGAAGGGATCTCTCCTGACAAGACCAGGAGGAAAAGGCCATGACTCGATATGGCAAACAAGTGGCCTGATTAGCTTCTAGTAATTTTGATTTCCTTAAGTATTTGCCTGTGTCTAGTTTCTATGGAACTCAAGGCCAACTCCTTTTCTGGGAGGCCAGCCTGCGGAGAATCTTGGACAAGTTAACCCTTATTTCTCAACACTGTAGTTCTCCACCTTCAATTTCTATGTAGCCTCTATGCATCATACCCAATTCCATCAGTAAGGTGTACCATTTCAATTTATAGAGAACTCTGGAGAATGGTCAATACAGTGACTAGGGCAGTGGTTCTCAAATTTGAGTTGTATCAGAATCACCAGGAGGACTTAGCTACAGATTTAATTAAGGTCCATGGAAAGACCTGAAATTTTGCATTTCTGAAGAGTTCTCAGGTGATGGTAATGCTGCTAGTACAGGAACCACACTTTGAAAATCACCAGACTAGGGAAAGCCATGAATAACCCTTCCCTAAACCAGAGGCAGAGGGAGCTCAGTCAGACCAGAAAAGAAGTAACAGAGTTCTGATTTTCAGGTACATTAGACAACCTTACTGCCTTTATCCATGTGCAGAATACTGATTATTCTACTTACCACTAATATTGATCCATAAACAATAGGATGTGTTGATTAGAGGGCAGACAGCCCTTTGGCTGTCAGATTATGAAGATCAATTCTGTGGTCTAAATCCACCCTAATTAAAATAACAGTAACAACAATAATAAGTAAAAATAAAAGCACCCTGGCTAAGGAATCCAGGCTAATTGACTAGATGGCTAAAGTGGTCTCAGCAATTTAGCTTAGCATACCTGGAAGATTTCCTATTATTGTCTTCAGCCTCAATTACCTCCACCCAGGAATAAGACTATGTACTGTCTACTAGTCTTTCCACCACACTGACAACTGGGAAGGTTTCTCCTTTACATGTAGGTCAGAAGGTGGCTATGGGGGCCTGAGAAACCCAGAAAACATGAAACAGCTGAGTGATCACCTCAGTGTTATGGATCATGGTCACTAAAAGCAAACAGATGAAGGCCATTGACCACAGAAGAAAACAGTTTGAGGTGGGGTGGGGGACAGGTTATCCAGTCCAGAGTCATGCATGTGTGCATTGTGTTGAGGCCAACATCCATAGTTACAGGACTGAATAAAGGCTAACTAAGGCCTAGAGGATTGTTCCCAAGCCTTTTCCAATGACCAAGAATTCTGTGTCATCCCAAGTGGTAGAGGAGACATGGAACCAAGAGCCCATTGTTGACAGATGCATAGGCAAGTAGTGGCCAATATAATGAAAGTGAATACATGTTAGGAAACACTGGAGTGCTTCCAGCTCTCCCTTGCTTTATCCAGTAACCAATGACTGATCCAGTATTGTGACAGATGAGGAAGAGAGACTGTCAATAAGAGAAGCTTGGAAGAATGGGATGACTTAGATGAACGTCTCCCGAGAGGATCCAAATATAAGATAGTATGACTTCCTCTAAATGCCTCCCATGGTATCAGATATTTCCTTACTTCTGGTGAGAGGCTTCTGAAAATATCTGTAACATCTAGCCCAGCACAACCACCATAACAGGAACTCAGGAGTAACTCCATTACCACCAATCTCCTTCCTCCCTGGTCCTGTAGTAGTTGGATTGCATTTACTTATACTGAAGGGTGAAGACATCTAACACAGTGTCTGTGTGGCAAGGTATACAATGACATCAAATGCAGAATAAAGGTACTAGTGAGAACTGAATTTGATGGATCACTACTAACCAGCCCTGCAGCACAAGCAGTGTCTTCAGGGTGTTGTCTGTCCAGTTTTGGTACAGAGTATTGTACAGACTTCCCAACTTATCATAGAGAATCAGAATGGGGGCTGAGGAGTCCAGAGATGTGGAAAGGAATATCTAGGTTTAGGTCCTTACACTATAGATGTACTAGTTCAGTTAAGGCAGAGGGCAGATAGAACCTTGCAGTATATGCTAGGAATAATTTTAAGACAGTGGTTCCCAACCTATTCCCACTTGTGTACCCCTTTTAAACCTATTTCTATAAATTGTACCCCTTGTTTTTAAAACAGCTGTTTTTAAATACTGACAGTTTTGTTCAGTGCCTATCTTCATGTAAAATAGTGGAAATGAGGCCATAAGTTAGGAAAGGAAAATTACTACACTAAAAGTACAAACCACAGATTTTATAATATTCTTAACACAGTTAAATATTGATAATGATGATCAAGTATTTAACAAACTTTTAAAATATTATTAGGGAGTTCCCTGATGGTGTAGTGGCTTAAGGCTTCGGCACTGGCGCTGTCAGCGCTGCGGCCTGGGTTCAATTCCCAGTCAGGGAACTGCACACATACCAAAAAGCAAAAACAAACAAACAAACAAAAAATATTATTAATATTTATTTGTGTTATCTGTAATAATTATTATGCAGATCACTAGCAAATTGAAACATTGTTAGTGAGATCATTGAGTTTGCTTTGATGCACTTAGTTTTTTTAAATCAGCCCCCCCCCCCAAAAAAAATGCAAGATACAGTCTTAAATCTAGACTTGCATTAAGCTTGATGTGGTCCTTATTTTTTATAAAGATGTAAGAAGAAAAAGCTTTCTTCACTGGTTCAGTATTAGTAAATGGCAAAAGGTATTTGAGTGCCTTCTCACTGAGCTATTTGTATTCCACACTGACATTTACCCAGAAGGTAATAAGATGCTTTCTTTTAAAATCAGAATTTAAAGAAGAATCGGTTGAAAGTTTGATTAACTGCTCTTTTTCATTGATTGACAGTTTAGCTTCTTTGAAGAATTCTTCATTGAAGGGATCTGCAATCCAGTTGTTTTCTTTTCCACATTGAGGGAAGTACTTATAAAAGGACACATAAAGACCTTCCAAATGTCTTATAATGTTCTCTTTCACATTTTGGAATAGATGCAAATCATTCTCAGATAAGAAGTTGAGCAGAGTTTAAAAACTTCAGGCTGACCTCTCTCAATACATGTTTTCCAAAATCTAGTTTGTTTGAGACTTTTTATTTTTCAATTACATGTGACATACTATATTATATTGGTTTCAGGTGTACGGCACAATAATGATTCATTTATATAACTTACTAAATCTTCACTCTGATACATCTTGTTCCCCTTTGACATCATACATGGTTATTACAATGTTATTGACTGTATGCCCTATGCTGCACTTTATATCCCTGTGCCTATTCTGTGACTATGAATTTGTACTTCCTGATTTCTTCCTTTTTACCCACCCCCTCCAGCTCTCCTCCCATCACCCCTTCAAATCTAGTACCCATCTGACACCACACAGTTACTGCAACCTTATTGACTATATTCCTAGGTCATACTCTATATCCCCATGATTATTGCCTTGTAACAACCAAACTAAACTTCTCAATGCATTACCCACTCTCCCATCCCTCCTCCCCTCTTTAAAGTCCCTCTAACATTCTTTGCAGTACTGGTTTGATGATGATGAACTCCTGTAGTTTTTCCTTGTCTGAGAAGCTCTTTATCTGTCCTTTAATTATGAATGCTAACCTTGCTGGATACATTATTCTTGGTTGTAGATCCTTGGTTTTCATCACATTGAATATTTTCTGCCAATCCCTTCTGGCCTGTAAAGTTTCTGGTGAGAAATCAGCTGAGAGTTGAATGGGTGTCCCCTTATAAGTTACTTTCATTTCTCTTGCTGCTTTTAGAATTTTCTTTTTTTAACTTTTGCCATTTTTAATTATGATGTGTCTTGGTATGTTCCTGTTTGGGTTAATCTTGTTTAGGACTGTATGTGTTTCAGGGGCTTGTGTGTCTATTTCCTGCATCAGATTAGGAAAAAATTCAGTCATTATTTTTTCAAATAATTTCTCAATCCTTTGCTTTTCCTCTTCACCTGCTGGTGTAGCCATGATGTGAATGCTGTTATGCTTAACGTTGTCCCAGAGGGATCTCAAACCATTCTCTTATTTTTCTTATTTTTTATTCTTTTTTCTATTTGTTGTTCTGCTTGGGTGTTTTCTACTGGATTTTCTTGCAAATCACTGCTTTGCACTTCTGCTTCATCTAGTCTGGTGACTCCTTAATTCCATTCTTTATTTCACTTAATGTAATCTTTATCTCTGCCTGGTCCTTTATTATGGTTTGTATGCCTTTCTTTATGTTTGCTTTCTCTCTGTTGAAATTATCATTAAGTTTCCTAAGCATTTTTATAGTCGTTGTTTTGAGCTCTGTCTTTGATGGGTGGTTTGACTCCATCCCGTTAACTGTGATTTTCTGTTGTTCAAATTTATTTTGAGCTCCCTTTATTTGGTTACTCATTTTGACAACCTCTCTGTAGATATTGTGCTCCTTAACCTGAGATTTGTTGCTAGTTTCTTTGGTGTTCGCTGCTGATACTGGGTGGGCAGAAGCTGGCGGGGCAAGGTGGGGGAGAGGCAGCCAGGGTTTGTGCCTTTGTTTTCTTCCTGGGGCTGCAGGCTACGCAGGTAGTATGGGTGTAATTATGCCTTTCTGTTCTCAGCTTGCCCCAAGGACTGTGCCTTGAGCCTTGAGTATCAGTCCTGTACACTGGTCTCTCAGACTGTGCTGGTTGTGGACTGAGAAACATGTGCCCCTCTCTTCTTCTTCCCAGCTGCAGTGAGGTTGTGCTGTGGCTCCCCACTGCTCCATCACTCCCCCTCCTCTTGGCATTGGAGTAAAGTCAGGCCACTGTCTTTTGCAAACCAGTCTGTACCTCCTGGAAGCCAAAGTGAGGTCTGGTTGCAGTGTTTCATGGCCCCACCTCTGGGCATCCTTTTCTCTGTCCTGTGGACTGAGTGAGGTCTGGAATTCTCAACCACCGCTTTTCTCCTCTTCCCTCCCCCAGTGGTAGAGTTCCAAGCGGGGACCCGTGAGTGACCTGCATTGCTGTACTTCCCTTTTTTTCTCCTCCATCTTCTCCACTCCCCACCTGTAGGTACTTTGATGCAATGAGTGGGTTTCTTAGTTGTGTTTGCACATTTTGTAGGGAGTCCTTAGTTTAGTTACAGGCTTTATTCATTGTAATATCCAGGGGAATTTTTTAGGGGTTCCTCTCATACTGCCATTTTGTTGCTCTCCCCAAAATACAATTTTTTAATCATTGACTCAATTTTGTCAGTTACTTTGAATAGAATGATTGAGCTGTTTTAAAGTCCCAAGTTGAGTTTGTTTAATTCTAGAAAAATACATGATAAATATGCATGACTTTGAAGCCAATCACTGTCCTGAAACTTTGGATCAAGAGGGAAATGATGGTCTTCAAAAAGTACCTGGACTTCATGTCTAAGTTCAAACATCCGTGTATGCACTTTGCCACGAGATAGCCACTTTACCTCTATCTGCAAAAGGAATGTGCTGTGAATGCTTTTTATTTCTTCACACAGCCATTTAAACAATCTGGAGTTTAAGTTGTGACTTAATAAAATATACAACTTTTATAGCCTCATCAAGAACATTGGTTCACTAAGAAGAGACTTGAATGCGAGTTTTGTTTATGAATGCAGCAGTGACTCCATGGTACATGGGGAGCATGGTACATGGTACTTGTTTAAGTCGGCTGCATAGGCCTATAAAACAACCTGATAAGCTTGCCTTCATCAGTGCATATAACACAACAATTTGACCAACTAATGACCTTTTCAATTAAATAACCATTAATTCTATTAAACATATCTTTGCCTATGGTACACTCTGTCCAATGGGTAACAAAGCAACAACATTTCCTCAATTTCATTTCCTACTACTTACCTCACAATGATGAGAATAGATAAATCAGCAACATCTACACTTTCATTTACCTGGCTGGAAAAGAATTTACTTTTTCTAATTCTATCTCCAACTATAGTTTCAACTTCATCAGACATTCCCTGAAGTCTTTGAGACATTGCATTTTTTGAAAAAGAGAGTATTGATTTTGCAGACATGTCCTTCCCCAAACATACATATCACAGTATCCTTAATACAAGGAGAAATTAAATCTTCAGCTATAGTGTGGTTTTTACCACATTTAGCTATGTGATAAGCAATACGTTATGAAGCCTCAACTGCATTCTCATTGTCTTTCTTTCCTGACGTCACGTATGTAGCGGTAACAGTTTGATGCTTTTCTAAGCACCAAAAATAATGTATTTCTTTGTTTTTAATACATAGGATGTTCAGTTTCTAGATGTCACATCAGTAGAGAGGGTTTCCTGCAAGCATTGGATAATATTTCCCCACACACAACACACAAGGGTTTAGGACAGTCATTATCCCCTACAAGTATTAACCCATATTTAATATACTCTTCAGAGTATTTCCTTTTCTTTTGTGTAGTATCTGAGGCATGCACCTTTTTACTATTTCCAGATGTGGGTGTACATGTAGCTACAGACACACATAGAGAAGTACTTGGTGACGTGTTATAAACCACATCAAGATTTTTTTTTTGTTTTTTTTCTTTTTTCTCTTTCCATCACCATATATTTGGTTCCTCCTCCCTCCTCTCCCACCCTTCCCCCTTCTCCCATCCCCTCCCCACTTGTTCCCAAATAAACATTAAACTATTGGTTGTGTCCATGCATTTTTTTTGTTTTTTTTTTCTTTGTTGCTTTTAGTTTTATATTCTGCATATGAGTGAAGTCACATAGTTCTTGTTTTTTTCTGTCTGGCTTATTTCACTTAGCATGATGATCTCTAGATCCATCCATTTTGTTGTAAATGGCAGTATTTCATCTTTTCTTATAGCTGAGTAGTATTCCATTGTGTATATGTACTACAGCTTCTTTATCCAGTCATCTGTCGCAGGGCACTTTGGTTGTTTCCACGTTGTGGCCACTGTGAACAGTGGTGCAATGAACATTGGGGTACATAAGTCTTTGCAGACTCAGGTTTTCAAGTTTTTTGAGTAGATACCCAGCAGGGGAACTGCTGGGTCATATGGTAACTCCATTCCCAATTTTCTGAGTAACCTCCACACCAACAGCAGTGTGTGAGAGTTCCTTTTTCTCCACATCCTCTCCAGCACTTGTTATTCCTTGTCTTGTTGACAATAGTCATTCTAACAGATGTGAGATGGTATCTCATTGTGGTTTTAATTAGCATTTCCCTGATAGCTAATGAGGATGAGCATTGTTTTCATATGTCTGCTGACCATTTGTATTTCTTCATGGGAGAAGTATATGTTGAGTTCTTCTGTCTACTTTTTAATCGGGTTGTTTGTTTGTTTTTGTTGTTAAGTCATGTTAGTTCTTTATATCTTTTAGATATTAGACACTTATCAGATGCGTTGTCTGCAAATGTTTTTCTCCCATTCAGTGGGCTGTCTCTTTGCTTTGTCGATGGTTTCTTTTGCTGTCCAGAAGTTTTTTAGTTTAATATAGTCCCATTAATTTATTTTTGCTTTTGTTTTCCTTGCCTTTGAAGTCAGGTTCATGAAGTCTTTCTTGAGCCCTACGTCTGTAAGTTTAGTACTTACGTTTTCTTCTATATGCTTTATTGTTTCAGGTCTTATATGAAGGTCTTTAATCCATTTTGAGTTAATTTTTGTATATGGTGAGAGTTCACAGTTCAGATTCATTCTTTTGCATCTGTTTTTCCAGCTTTCCCAACACCACCTACTGAAGAGGCTGTCTTTTCCCCATTGCATACTTTTTGCTCCTTTATTAAAAATTATTTGTCCATAAATTTGTGGATTTATATCTAGGTTTTCAGTTCTATTCCATTGGTCTATGTCTCTGTTTTTCTGCCAATACCAAGCTGTTTTGACTACTGATGGTTTGTAATATAAATTGAAGTCGGGGAGTGTAATAACACCAGGCTTATTCTTTTTATGTAGTATTGCTTTGGTGATTTGAAGTTTTTTATGGTTCCATATAAACCTGATAATTCTTTTATCTATTTTGTGAAAGTATGATTGTGGGATTTTTATAGGTTTTGCATTAAATCTATAGATTCCTTTGGGCAAAATAATCATTTTAACAATGTTAAGTATCCCTATCCATGAACTGAGGATATTTTTCCATTTCTTTGTGTCTGTTTCAATTTCTTCAAAGGTGTCTTATAGTTTTCAGTGTATAAGTCTGTGACGTTCTTTGTTAAGTTAATTCCCAGGTATTTTATTCTTTCTGTTGTGATAGCAAAAGGAATTGACTCCTTCATTTCTTTTCCTGAAGATTCATTGTTTGTATATAGGAATGCTGTTGATTTTTGTAGGTTGATTTTGTATCCTGCAACTTTACTGTATTCATTTATTGTTTCTAATAGTTTCCTGGTAGGGTCTTTGGAATTTTCTATATAAAGGATTGTGTTATCTGCAAATAATGACACTTTGACCTCTTCTTTCCCAATTTGGATACCTTTTATTCCATTGTCTTGCTTGATTGCTGTACGATATTGAATAGCAGTGGTGACAGGGGGCATCCCTGTCTTGTTCCTAATTTCAGGGGAAAAGGCTTCAGCTTTTCCCCATTCAGTATGATGTTAGCCAAGGGTTTGTCATATATGGCCTTTATTATGTTGAGATACTTTCCTTCTATACTGATTTTATTCAGTGTTTTGATCATAAATGGATGTTGGAGCTTATCAAATGCTTTTTCTGCATCAGTTGATATGACCATGTGGTCTTTATCTTTTATTTTGTTTATGTGGTGTATCACATTGATTGATTTTCATATGTTGAACCATCCTTTTGCTCCTGGGATGAATCCTATTTGATCATGATGTATAATCTTTTCAATGCATTGTTGTATTCTGTTTGCTAATATTTTGTTTAGGAGTTTTGCATCTGACTTTGGGTTTTGTCTGCTCTTCTTTTTCTAGTTCATTAAGATGGGATGCTAAGATGTTTGCTTGTGACTTTTTTGTTGTTGTTGTTGTTTTGTTTTAGTATGTGGGTAGTTCCCTGCCTGGGAATCGAACCCAGGCCGCAGCGTTGACAGCGCCAGCACTGAAGCCTTAAGCCACTACACCACCAGGGAACTCCCTTGTGATTTTTCTTAAGATAGGCCTGTAATGATATAAATTTCCCTCTTATTACTGCTTTCGCTGTGTCCCAATAATTTTGATATGTTGTATTCTCATTGTCATTAGTTTCTATATATTTTTAATCTCCTTTTATTTGTTCTTTTATCCAGTCATTTTTTAATAAGATGTTATTTGATCTCCATGTATATGTGGTTTTTTCTGCTTTCCTTTTACAGTTGATCTCCATTTTCAAAGCTGTGTGATCTGAGAATACACTTGGTGTGATTTCAATCTTCTTGAATTTGCTGAGGCTACTTTGGTGTCTCAGCATGTAGTCTATCCTTGAGAATGCTCCATGTGTACTAGAAAAGAAGGTATAGTCTCTTTTTGCTGGATGAAATGTCTTATAAATGTCATTTATGTCCAATTGCAGTAATGTGTCATTTAGACCTTATATTTGCTTATTTATTTTGTTTGGATCATCTGGCCATGGCTGTTAAGGGGGTGTTTTAAGTCTCCCACAGTGATTGTGTTTTTGTCTTTCTCCTTTCAGAACTGTTAGTACTTGCTTTGTATATTTTGGTGCTTCCTGGTGGGAGCATATATATTAGTGTCAAATCTTGTTGTTGTATTGTGCCTTTTATCATTATGTAATGTCCATCTTTACTCTTGCTCTGTTTTTTAATCTGAAGTTTATTTCATCAGATATCAGTATGACAACTCCTACTTTTCTTTGGTTACCATTTGCTGGGAGTATTGTTTCCTAACCTTTCACTGTGAGTCTATGTTTGTCCTTATGGGTGAGTTGTGTCTCTTGGAGACAGCATATAAATGGGTTTTGTTTTTTAATCCAGTCTGCTACTCTGTGTCTTTTTATTGGTGAGTTCAGTCTACTAACATTTAGAGTGATGATTGATATGTGAGGATTTCTTGTGGCCATTACTTTTTTGTTGTTTTGTTTTGTTTCTTTCTTGTTACCCCAACGCTAATCCATTTATTCTGATGTTTTGTTTCATCAGCTTCTGTGTGTCTGAGAAGGTTTTTATTTCTCCTTCATATCTGAAAGATAATTTTGCTGGATAATTTATTCTTGGCTAAAAGTTTCTCATTTTTAAGGTTTTGAATATTTGATTACACTCCCTTCTGGCTTGTAGAGTTTTTGCTGAGAAGTCTGATGCCAGCCTGATGGGTTTTCCTCTGAAGGTTATAGTTCTTTTTTCCCTGGCTGCCTTGAGAATTGTCTGATTGTCTTTAGTTTTTGACATCTTTAGTACCATGTGTCTTGGAGAAGATCTGCTGGGGTCCAGGTATCTAGGGGACCTATTTTCTTCTTGAATTTGGGGTTCTAGATCTTTCCATAGGTTTGGAAATTTCTCATCTACTATTTGAGTATGTTCTCTGTAATGTTCTGCTCCTTCTTCTAATCCTATTTTACTGATGTTGTTTCATCTCATGGAGTTAGATAGTTCTTGCTGAGTTGTTTCAATTCTTTTGGTTCTATATTCCCTATCTTCTTCTTTTTGCAATGTTTCCATGGTGTGATTTTCAATATCACTAATTTTCCTCCATCTGGTTGGCCCTGTTTCCTATGGCAGTTATTTTCACATCTCACTTCTTTTATTGTATTATTTATCTCTCAAATTTCCATCTTGTTCTTCCTTATGTTTTGAATTTCTTTGTTAAATTGTTCCTTTTGTTCACAGATTTCCTTTCTTAGGTCATTCATCTCAGCTATGGTGTTCTGCCAGTATGTTTTCATTTCTCTCAGAGCCTTTAGAATGGCTACTTTATAATCTCTGTCACTTATTTTAGAAATTTCTAGGTCTAGGAGATCCTTTTCTGGAGATTCTTCATCTTCTTTCTGAGCAGCTTTAGATCCTAAGGTACTCATATTTTCTGCTGTGTACTTCTTTGGCATAAGAGCTTTATATTCAGCAGAACCCTGGAGCTCTTTCCTTCTCTGATTAGTATTTTTGTGGTGTCTTGCTGTAGAGCAGACACTAGGTGGCACTGGTGGCACAATTTTTGAGAGTGAGAGGAGGTATTTAAACCTTATCTCCTGTCTCCAGCCATGTTTGGAGGTGGGGTGTGTCTATCTGTGGTCCCTACACTTCCTGCAGTTCATCGGGGAGGTTGTAGGAGAGGGGAGAGGCCAACAAAGTGTGCACTGGCCTGCATTTACTGGGAAAGATGGGGGAGACAAGGGAGGCTGATGGGATGCAGGCCGAGGCCACCTGTCACTGACTGTAGCAAATGCTGCCAAATCCGCCTTTCTTCTCTAGCAACCCATCTCCACAGCAGCTGCTGGGGTGGAGTCTGCAAGCCTGCACCACATGAGGGCACTGGGCGTGCATGAGTCACGAGTCCAAAGCCGCGGGCCTGATGTCACATGGCGCACCTCTGCCATGACACGGGAACTGCGGCCCTGTAGAGGAGCCTTGCGCACATGTGTTGCAGGCTGTGATGACCCTGAGAGCCAAGGTGCTGTCTCTGGGGCCCCACCTAAGCCTGTAGCTGTTCAGAGTCCTCGCTCAGCCCTCTTACTACTCAAGAACTTCAGAGGCTGGCCCCCAAGCTCTGTCCCCAACACGCTGCTCTAAGGCCCAGCTCCTGCAAGGTCTCTCACTGTTCTGCCACTCTGGCTTCCACTCATGTTGCCCTCCTTCCCGTGCACTGTGCTGCTCCCATTCTTTCCAGTTCCTAGTTCCTTTAGTCAGCAGCAATGGGGTCCTGTCGCGATCCATCTCTGGTCCCTCCCCTCTCTCCTGCTAGCCCCCCTCTCTCCAACCTTCAGGTATTTTCTTGCAATGCATGGATTTCTCAGCTGTCACTGTCACTCAGGGTCCTCTTTCTTGGCTCCTGGACCGCTGTTCCATTGTTTTCTGGAAGAGGCTTTAGGGACCTCCTCCCTGGTCACCATCTTGCCCTCTCTTCTCCAGCATAGTTTCAAGTTTTGTTTTTTTAACTGTTCCTGTTTTCAACCACTGATCCATAACTGACACACTTAAAAATCACTGACACTAATAACTGAAACTATGTTAAGTATTAAATTTAAAAAACTACTTGAAAAGAATCATGATTAAATTAGACAACACACTTTTACTCAGTCAGTAACTAAACTGATTAAACAGTCTGGCCATGGATGTATTTATATGTTTGGGGAAGTTCTAGAAATGTAGCAAATGGATTGTTCTGAAACTGCGTAATGATTGGTAGAAGAGCTGTTTGGGGAAAAGGTTCATAGCCATGCCCTCATCAATCATCATTGGCTAATGTGATCTAATTTCAAAGTGTCTCCATTAACAGTGATTCAAACTTAACTTTTATTGTTACATAACTAATGTTTTGTGGTTTTTTACTTTACTTGTTTTTTCACCATTACTGATTATGTTTTACATACTCCTGAACAGTCTAGCACATACCCCTGGGGGTACGAGTACCACCACTTGGGAAATGATGTTCTAAGATGACACCTTGATTTCAGCCGAATGAGATCTGAAGCAGAAAATCCAGCCATGCTCTGCTCAGAGCTCTGACGTATAGAAATTGCGAAATAATTTGTGTTAAGCCACAATGTTCACAATAATTTGTTATATGGCAATAGAAAACTCAAACACCAGTATAAAATTAAACAAGTAGCCATTGTCTATGAGTAGACAGACTTTCAGGGTTCTCTTGCCTCCAGAGCTCTGCAGGCAGTAAAAGGCATGAAAATATGCTGTGTACATCTGCCTGAGCATGAAGAATGTTCTATTATCTGAGTAGATGTCTAGATATCCCAGCAGTAAAGTCATCCCTATAATACTTAAATTGAGTGTTGGAAAGTTCACAGGAAAGCCAATTCTTATGTTTTAACATCCAACTAATCAGACAACTCTAAGATGTCATGGGGCAATCAGTTACCGATTCCTCAAGCCTTATCAGACTAACCAATTTATCACTGTAATCTCAAAGTAAAGAGGTATAGTCTTTGGGTCTGTACTGAGACTCCCATCTTCTGATGGGCCACTCCATCATCTAACATCCTTCTGTCCTACACATAAGAAATCTAATTGTACTTTTCCTTTAAGTAACTGCATGGAGGATCTCCTGTGCGATTGTATCTTTTTTCCACAAAACAATACTGGGGGTCACCAATCCTATTACTTTAGACCCCTTAATCTAAATGCCATAACCACATAGCATTGTAAGAGCTGTCAGCTCCCCTAGGGCCCCTGGAGTTACTTCCTTCACCTGGAAGTAGGTAGTGTGATATTTCACTTTGTCAATTTGATTGGGCCATGGGATGCCTAATATGTGGTTAAACATCATTTCTGGGTATGTTTGTGAGAGTACTTCCAGAAGAGATTAGCCTTTAAATTGGTGGACTGGATAAGATAGATGGCCCTCCCACATGTGGGTGAGCATCATCCAATTAGGTAAGGGCCTGAATAGAACAAAAAGGTGGAGGAAAGGTAGCTCTCTGCCTAATTGTGGAGGTGGGACATAAATCTTTTCCTGTCATTGGTGCTCATGGTTCTCAGATATCAGATTTCGATTAAAATCTATACCATTGGCTCTCTAGCTTTCAGACTTCTGAACTACACCACTGGCTTTTCTGACTGCCAACTTCCAGATGCAGATCGTGGGACTTTTCAGCCTCCATAATTGCTTGAGCTAATACCTATCATATACAAATGTTCTGTCCCACTTCTCTTAATTAATTTATATTTAAAAGTGTTAAGAAAGACTACACATTGAAATACATAGGGATAAAAGGGCATTTTTATCTGCAACTTAATCTGAAATGGTTTGGGAAGAAAAATATGTATTGTTTTTATAATTTTTTTCTTAAGTTTGAGATTATTTCAAAAATTAGAAAATAAAGGAAGGAAAACAGGAATGGAAGAAAGGCATATACTCAAGTAGAATATTTTCATCTCCTTTTATTGAAGGAAATAAAACTTGTGCTACAGAGGCAGTGGTACCTCAGAGCATGACAAGGTAGCCAATAGGACTGACATGACAAGCCACAATGTTGGCCAGGGGTCCTATAATAGTGGGAGGACCAAAACCACAAAGATAGCAGGAGGTAGCAAACATCCCCAACACCCAGTGCAAGCATTTCCATTTGCAGAGAGCTTGGCCATGCATCATAAAAACAAGGTCCCCTCACAGCTGGCAGAGTATCATTTCAAGCCATCAAATCCATCCAAAACTAACACGTAGTCTCGATTTGGAGATCCTTTCTTTGACTCAAAGGTTCAGGCCATCAAAAGATCTAAGTTAATCTTTCAGCTCCTATCCCAGATGAAAAGATAGTTCTTAAAACATCACATCGGTATAACTGGACAGGTGCAGATGTCCAGCTTTATTCTAAAAGTATCTAAATTTTTTTCCCTGACTTCTCACACTGCTCTCAACCAACATATGCCTTAGGAAACTTTTCAATGTTCTAAACAAGGACAAAATGTTGGGGGTGGGGGGGTGGGGGGCAGCAGCCTAGGGGATGCAGGGAGTCAAAAGCTGCTACATAGCCAAGACCATTTCACAAGAAATAGCAGGGGGAACACTACTGGGTCAAGATCCTCCCAAACAGTTGCTGGAAGCACAAAGAAAAACATGGTAGCTCTCTCTCCCACATTAGGATCAGCTGTGCCAAAGTCATGGTCCAGGAAGCTGAGCTATTTCATGTCCCAGGTAGATTATCAACCACCATGGCATTCCTCAAGCTGTTCCAATTTTCAAGTACAATAAAGTATTTGGGCAGTTCAATCACAGAAAATAAGCACTAAAGAAACCCTCAACCAATTACAAATTGATAATGTTATAAAGCCAAAAATTTATATAGCCAAGAACTGATTGGCCAGAGGGTGGGGGGAGGTGGTGTGTGGAGATTTTGCTATGTAGAAATAGGAGTCCAAAGGTTTTTTCACATAAGCCCTTAATCATAAACCGCCCTCATATCCACAAAAAAATGGCCATCATTTGATTGGTCAATTGCAGTTCTCTTCAATGCTGGACACATGGTTTTCAAGGATCAAAGTCTTGAGAGCACTAGACCAGGAAATGGGAGTAGCAAGGCAAGGAAGAGAGGATATCAGGGATTGGAATTTCTGAAATGAGCATTAATTTCACAGAAGGCTTGGCACAATGAGGCTGGGGTGACTGTGGTTTTAGTGATTGTTCTTGGCTGCCTCCTTTGCTGCAGCAATCAATGGAGTGAGGCTGGAGAGGGGCTTTGCAATCTTTAGGAACTGATGCTAGAGGAAAAAAAGAGAAAAAGACACATGACTCTTCTTAACCATTCTTCCATAGCAACCATTACAAGATATTAAGGACACCCCCGTTTGCTAAAGGTGCTAACTAGAGAGCTGAGATAATTTCCAAATTTAAGGATATCTTTAAAAGATAATAAACCATTTTGGAAAACTGTTTGGCAGTATCTACCTAGAACTAACACACATGTATTCTATAACCCAGCAATTCCACTCCTAGGGATATTTCCAAGATAAATGAGTTTGTGTATCTACCAAAAGACACATTCAAGAATGTTCATAGCGGCTTTACTTATAATAGTCATAACTAAAAAGAACCCAAATGTCCAAGAGAATGGAAGAATAAATGTTATATAATATTACACAGAAAATTACACAGCAATAAAAAATTAATAGTTGATACACTGACAATAGGATGAATCCCACAAACATTATGTGGAGCGAAAGAAATCAGATATAAGAGACTTCATATTGCAGGAAATGGCCAGTGGTGGTGAAGATTTTGCTATGTAGAAATAAAAGTCCAAGGGTTTATTCATACCAGCCCTTATATGATTCCATTTTATATTAGGTAAGACTAAAGTATGGTGATAATCAGAATAATTACCTCTGGAGGAAGACTGACTAAGCATTACCCAATGGTATGCATTTCAGGAGCACTGGTCTTAGAATTCATGCTATCCTTGAATCCAGTGAGGCTAATTAAGCCAGTAAGGATTAATTACTTTCACTGGGCTGTACTTTGAGCAACACCCACAACTATTAAGACCAGTTTGGAGAAAACACCATATGAAAACTACGTGTACATTTTCAGTAAAACTGTTATGTAAAACAATTCTTTATGTAACTCAGAGACTCTTAAACTGATTTTACATTTAGTACTAAAAATGCTTTGTGTCTTGAGGATGTGGAATATTTCTTCCATTTGATATACAGGAACTATTATTTCCTTTTCTGTTTTGGTTACTAGGAAACCAAGAACCAAATTTTATGTTTAAACAAAACTATTTAACTGAAATGATTTGCATATTTGATTCTTTTGCCATCCTTATAAGTCCCTTTTTAATCATACTGTATTGTATATAGACACACATACATGTAGACATATTTGTATACACATATTCTTTGCTAGAAGTTGCTTCAACTTCTTTTTGGACAAAGATATAGAGGTACTGAGTATAATATTCCATCATGTAAATGTATTACAACTTCTTTATCCAGTCATCTATCGAAGGACACTTTCGCTGCTTCCATGACTTGATCACTATGAATAGCATTGCAATGAGCAAATAACGGCCACTTACGACAACATGAATGAACCTTGACATCATCATGCTAAGCGAAATAAGCAAGACAGAAAAAAACCAAGAACTATATGACTTCATTCATTATGTGCATTATAAACCTAAAAGCAACAAAGAAACAAAAACTCATGGACACAGTCAATAGTTTAGGGGTTACCTGAGGGTAAAAGAGGATGGGAAAGGAAAGGATGGGGAGGAGTCAAATACATGGTGATGGAAAGAGAACTGACTCTGGGTGGTGAACACATATTACAAACATGGACAATGCATTGTAATTTTTACTAACCAATGTCACCCAAATAAATTTAACATTAAAAAAAAAAAGCTGCTAAGAACAAGTTACCATTACTATGAAAGGAATAAAAAATCTTGGCTAAATCATGAAGATATGGATCCCAACATAACATCCTATGTAGTTCTGTCCACATATGTGTTTGCACAAAAGAAACAGATATGAAGCTTTCATTATTTAAGATTCTGAAAGTCATAGTTTTGAAAATTCACAATATACAATACCAAGTTAAAGAGCCCGTGTCCTTATATCACATGTTTTTACAACTCCCCTCTAAGTGGATAAAGCAGCGTGATCAACTAAATACCCAACTGGGAGGCCTCAGTTTCCTTCTCTGTATAATGAACAAAGTAGACTAGGTCAGCCCAAAGGCCCTTCCAGTTTTAACACTCCTTGAGCTAAAATAGCAGTGGCCAAAAGCACACAAATTTGAGGGTCAAATAAACACAGGTTGAAATCCTGGATCCACTGCTTATCCACTATGTAATCATAGAAAAGTTACTAAACACTTGAAACATCAGTTTCCTCCTGTGTAAAAAGGGAAAGAACAGAAGCTATAACTCATAGGGTTATTATAAAGAATAGAAGAAAAATATATAAAGTGCTTAGTGCCTAGAGTGTGGTAAAGATTCAATATAATGCATTTAAGGGCACTAATATTTCAATATAATTTGGTACCCAATTAAGAACAATATCTTCACTGATTACAGGCTTGGCTGAGTATTTGCACATTTCCCAATATCTAGGCTTTACAAAACAAACTTCTTATGAAAGATAAAGAGATCTTATGTTGTACAGCCTGTTACAAGGGATTTTCAGTTCCCAAGGATTTTATAGACTAATGGATTACACTTGGCAGAACCCAGATCGCATATGCAATAGACCAGTGCTCTGTAACCAGTAACCCAATTACAAAAAAAAAAAAATCTAAATGTGTTCCAGAGGGTAACATTTCAATACTTTTACGTCAGGGGTATCCAATCTTTTGGCTTTCATGGGCCACACTGGAAGAGTAAGAATTGTCTTGGGCCAAACGTAAGATACACTAACACTAATGATAACTGATGAGCTAAAAACAAAAAAAGGTCCGTGCATAATTTTCGGGATATCCACCACCACAGATAAACAAAAAAGCCCTCGCATAATAATCCTAATTATGTGCCACCTCTTTTTGGAGGGTCTTTTAAAATCGTCGAGCAGGTCCCAAGTTTGCCATCACAGATATAGAAAATGTACATATCTAAGTAATAAAACTTCATTAATTTGTTTAGATTTTTTATTATAAAAGAGAAAGAAAAGAGGGCAACATGAAACTAGTGGGATATTTGACATTGTTTTTGAGAAACTATTGCATCAATATCTGGTTCACTGGAAGTAGTTGCAATTCTCAGTGAGTTCTCAAGGTGCTTATCAGATATTTTGGTTCTAGTTTTACTCTTCATGTGCTTCATCCTTGAAAATAGTTGTTCACGAATATAGGTGCTGCCAAAAAGTGATGACATGGATAAGGTGTGATTGAGAAGCAATGGATATTTGTCTCTGGGAAGACAGGTCTTATAAAAGTCTAGTAAAGAGATATGTTCAAATTTTTCTTTAAGTTGACTGTTCAGATTGAAGCTCTATGCATTCCATTTGAAAACTGGCAGGCAACATATTTATGCTGACTGAAAATGGAGTTGCAAATATACCAAAATATTGATTATTTTTCTGGAAATCTTGTATCAAATCAAAAAGCAAGGCTGCATATTTTTCACTGTTCACAGGACTGTATATAAGTCAATGTGTCAAAATGAATATAATTGTTTGCCTTAATTTGAGCTTGCCATAATTTCAGTTTCATTTGGAATGCTGCTATGGTTTGAAACATTGTATTGATAAGTTGGTTTTTACCTTGAAGACGCATATTTAACTCATTTAAATGAGCAGTCAAATTCCCTAAAAATGCTAAATCTGTAAGTCAGTTTTCATTGTCAAGTTCTGGCACAAATTTTGTTTCTGATACAATAAATGACTTGATTTCATGTTGCAAATCATAAAATCTTTTCAACATTTTGCCTCAACTTAGCCATCTTACTTCTGAAAAGCAAATGATGTCACAATAGTCAGCATCCATACTTCTAAGGAATTCCTGGAATTGGCAATGATTCAATCTCTTGGCCCTTATGAAATTCACCGCCTTGATGACATTATGCATGGCCTTATCCATTTTTAAAGCTTTTGCACAGAAATTTTCTTGTTGTGCAATACAATGATACTTCATCAAATGTGAGGCAACTGCCTCATCTTCCATTAATTTTAAAAGTCCCTCTGTTTTTCCTACCATTGCTGGGGCACCATGAGCAACTACATCAAATATGTTCACAAAGAAAGTCTCCAACGTATTTTTTATTGCTTTGTATGAATCTCCAGATTTAGTTGTATCTTTTGATGGCACTACAGAAGCCATTTCTTCACTGACATTAGATCCATCATCAGTATCTCCAATAAAAATGGCAAGTTGTACCGTAGCTGTAGCATTGGTACTTTTGTATGCCAAAGCATACAATTTAAACTTAGCAGCTTTACTCTCCAAACCTCCTTCTATAGAGTTTCCAATTTCTTGAATTCGCCCGGCTATAGTTCGGTTAGACAGACTGATTTTAGAAATATCCCCTTTTTTGTCAGGGCAAATTGTAGCTGCCATGCCTTCCATACATAGCTTAATAAACTCACCATCATCAGTAAATGGTTTTGATTTTTTGCTATTAAATTTGCTACCACATAACTAGCTTTTATAATAGAATCTGTTTTAGTTGTAACTTTAAAAATTGTTGAGAAGACAGACTTTTTCAGTTCCACTATTTTGTCCCTAAAACACATTCATTGACATGCACCGAATTTGGCCGCATGTTTTTGCATATAATGCCGTTTCAAATTATAGTCTTTGAAAACTGGCAAAAATTCCCCACAAATTAAGCAGAGTGCCTTACTATTTGCCTCAACAAAAAAGCAGTCATCTGTTCATTTTTCATTAAACAATCTTTCTTCATCCATAATTTTTCTTTTGGGGGGTTGTATTCTTTTGAGACATTGTGGAAACCATGCTGGAATTAAAAAAATAGTAACAGCTAAGCAACTATATTTACTTTTATTATGAAAATTAATAGATAGGAAAATAGAAAGTAAGATTAAATAATCAAATAAGAATACTTACATGTCTTCTAAATAATATTAAATGCCTATTATTTACAACAGTAGGTTGAAGTATTATCAATAATTGCTGAGGTTTATTCGCCAAGTCACCACAAGCACACATAACATCTGATGGTGTCAATTTGACTGTCTGCGCTTGCAAGATAACACACTGGAAGCTGCACACCACCGTAAAACTGAAGCCACAGGTGTGTACAAATAGCGAGAGTGTACAGCACGTGGCAACTCTATGCCTAGTACAATACACACTTGAATTATTTGTCACAATTCATTTTATGTGACATTACAACAGAGTCCTCTCACTCTTCATTTTATTAGTTAATTTTAATGGTTTTTCATTTCTTCTGGCCAAACTGTTTGCAATTATAATGCAAATTACAGATAATACTTCGGTATCTGTGGACATAACATGCCATGATTATTCCATTCCATTCTGTTGTCATCTACAAGGTTCACTCTCGTGTGGGCTGTGGGTTAGGCAAGCTTGCTTTAAGTAATTCCACTCAATTCAATAAATATTTTCTGAATACTATTCTGAATTATGTCCTAGGTATAAGAGGAGACCCAGAGATTAATAAAATAGGTTATAATCTAGTGGGAAAGACAGAGATGTTCATAACTAACATTAATGCAGGGCAGTGTAGTTAGGTCCTGCTCTGCCCTGGCCTAGACAGTTGCTCTTGGTCCTCATAATACAAGTAATAACTGACCATGCATGCCTACAGATTAATCACTGTCATAAAGTTGTATGTGCTACTTATTATTTTTTGTAACCATATGAAATAATTAGCTATATATTCAGGATTAAGCAGGTGGTATTACAAATGACTTGGTAAACCCCCAACTTTAAGCTTCCCCAAGCCTGCAGAGTATCACTGCCACCACCTGAGACGGTTTCCAATGAAAAAACTGGGAAGATTTAAAAAAACTGCACTTACTAACTATGCCCTAAACATATGTGCTTTGATATTCTTTACTGAAAATGTATCTTTTGAACTTATCCCCCCATAAGCTATAACTTGTGTAATATTTGCATGTCAGAGAACTTCTTCTCCCCAAGCCTCAAATTCTGTTATACTAAATCAGGCACAACAAAACAAGTACTAAAGAAAGATACAGGGAAAGTTCAATAGGAGCTCAGAAAATAGATTAAGCAGAGCCTACAGGAGAATGTATAATGAATTTTAATGGGCTGAGGACGAGCCTAAGGGAATAACACGAGCAAAGGCCCAGCATGAAGGTTAGGGACCTAGATCTATTGGTTGAGTGTAGAACTTGGTAGGAGAGAAGCCTAGTTCTATAATAACCAGTACCTCACACACAAAATGAAGGAAAAAGGCTTGGTTTAGTGAGTCCACAAATCAGGTGCCTCCCCGCATACAGGGACAGTTACCTGCAGCAGTTCTTTAGCGGAACCTCTCTTCTCCACATCCATCTCAAGACAGCGGTTCAGAAAGTCTCGGAAGATAGCTGACAGCTTCTCTGGGTTCTGAAGCTCTGGGGTCCCATTGGTGGCAATGAGGTACAAGGCCTGGCAATACAAATGGAGAATCACCTTAAGGTCTCTCTTGGTCCCAGACATGGCCTCTAGAAATATGGTCAGCTACTTTATGCATCTAGGACACCAAGAGGCAGCTTTGATATACTGGAAAGAATATGATATACTGGAAAGAATAAGGATAAGGTTTAAAAAGCCATGTGACTATTGCAAGCCAGTGAACTTCCAACTTCCTCTGCTATAAAATAGGGAAAAGAATAGTGCCCATCCCACATGTCTGTAAAAACATAACAAGATAATACATGCATATTGGAAAGCAGTTTGTAAACTTAGGAAGCATGTTACAGACCTTACATTTATTATTATTCTTGATTATAGATCTACAGTGTTTATTACTCATTTAGTCTGATGAGTTAAACATATGCCTATTTGCTAGAGAAAATTATTCCTGGTGCCTTCACACCAGTCATCTAAGAACTGAACTCTTCCAGCAGTAGAGGAATATGAAAAGGAAGCATTCTATAAAGTAGCAACCCGTTTCACTGTTACCTCCCCTGTTCCCGGACTATGAATCATCTTCTGGACAAGGTAAAGGAAAATAGAATAATACTAAACCTTTTCAAGCACTCAGCACTTTATTTCACTAAGTGCTTACAAAAACACTACTTCATTTAATGACCACAATAACTGTAGGCAAGAGGCATGACAAGAATTATCATCCCCATTTCACAGAGAGTCCAGACACATAGAGAGAGATGTCTGAGATCATGCTGATCACATAAGCTTATGTCCTCTGACTCAAACTCTAGTCCTTTTTCCATCACACTGTACTGATCATTTTCAAGGCCATTCTAAACTAAAATGAGGAAGCTGAGTGGTATGTAGATTCAGACGGCAAAGCTGGGACCAAAGGGTAGAAACTATAGATGGTAGTTGCAGTCTGGTACACTGAAGCGCTTTCCAATAACACGAGGTACCCAATTAAGAGCCAATGGCCACTTGTTAGCAACAATGCACAGGGGATTCCTGCACTGGACGGATGTTGGAATAAATGAAAAACCAAAACCAATCAGAGTAACATTTATCCATAATCAAAATTACCATCTTTTTGCCTCTGTATTCATATACTCTGCTTTCCCTCTCCTATTACAATGGGTAACTTGTTCATACATTAATCTAATGCTCTTTACTTCAGTACTTGACCCAACTCATCTCATCTGCTTAAGGACATCATTCCTACTGATGTCACTTCTCTCTCATACATGACCATTTTCCTCTTTTCTACCAGATGATTACCATCAGCACACAAACATACCATAATAATATCTTTAAAAAAAAAATAAGCCAAACCTCCCTCAACTCTACTTCAAGATATCACCTAATTTGTTCCCTTAATAGTAAAACTTTAAAAACAACTGCTTACACATGTCATCTCAACTTCACACACTCTTATGAATTTACTCTAATTAGACTTTCATTTCCATCACTATTAATTATCAAGGTCATCGATAACCTCGACATTTGCAAAGCTAATGTTTATTTCTCAGTCTTATCATATGCAACCTATCAATCACAATTAATACATCCTCCTCAAAACACTTTGTTCTCTTTGCCTCCAGCACACACATTTCTCAGTTCTCCTCTGACTAGGAAAACAAGTCCTTGGTCTTTAACCAGTAAACACAAGAGTAACCCAGGGCTCAGCACTCAAACCTCACTCCCCTAGGTGAATGATCTCATCTATCATCTAGTTCTGATTTCTAAATAAGCCACCTATATACTACCTACTAATAAATTCATATTTATAGTCCTGACCACTCACCCTTGAATTCTGGACTCATGCCCAATTCTGTTATCTCCACTTGGATATCTAATACATTTCAAATTAACAGATTCAAAACCAACTATCATCCCACTTTACCTGCTCTTCAACCTTCTCAGTAAATGGCAACTCAATATTTTCTGCAATTAGGGTCCAAAATATTATAGTCATTGTTGATTCCCTTTCTCTGATAACCAATTCATCTTGTCAGCTGTATGTTCAAGCTATATGCTGAGTCCAACCACTCTTCACTTCTACTCCTACCAATGTTGTTTGAGCCACCACTCCTACCAGAATGATTACAACAGTATCTCATAGTCTGTTTTCCATAATGTTTCTTTTACAACATAAATCAGATCATGTTACGCCTCAGCTCAAGATCCTCCAATGGCTGCCAAACTTTTGCAGAATAAAAGCCAAATTCTCACAGTGGCGACAAGGTCTTACCTGATCTGACTTCCTGCTAGTTCTGTGACTTTGTCTACCATTCTCTACCCTGCTCACTTACTTACTTCTGGGACAATGACCTTCTCAGTTTTCCCTGCATACAACAAGCACGTTCTCAAATCAATTCCTCTATATACTTGATTCCTGGAAAACTCTTGAGTTAGATGAATCTTATGGCTTCTTCCTTTACTTTCTTTAGGTTTCTACACAAATAACTTTTAAGAGAGGACTTCCTTCTCTGCCCTAAATAAAATGGCAGGCTTCTCCCTCTTTTCCCAATTACTTTCTTAAACACTATTACTCTGCTTTTTTCACAGCACTTACATTCTGTACATTAATTTGTTTTATTATTATTAGAACAGTTCCTTACACATGATAGGAACTCAAACATTGGATGCTATAAATGAATGAGTACTTGCTAATACTCCTTTGAGCAGAAAAGAGAGATCCAGGTTGAAAGCTATAGAGAATAGCCCGAGTCCCATTTCCTAGGATAACAGACAACAGCCCAAACATCTTGAAATGGGACTAGTAACACTCACTCTCAGAGGGTTTTCATTGAGGTATGGGGGCTCCCCTTCGATCATTTCGATGGCCATGATGCCCAGGGACCAGATGTCAACCTTGGGCCCATAGGCCTTCCGCGTCACCACCTCTGGCGCCATCCAGTATGGGGTTCCCACCATGGTGCTACGTTTGCTCTGTTCTGGGGTGATCTGAGCACAGAATCCAAAATCAGCTAGAAAAAGAGAAGGAAAGGATTTATATTTAGGGTACTCCTTCTGTGAGTACTGACTGTGTGCCTACCCCTAGGTGCCAAGCTCTGTCTCACTCCCACCTACTGCAATCCCTGTCTCTTCAAAGCTGGGGTCACATAACTGCCACATTTACATTCAGCTCCTAGCCTGTCCCCTGTTCAACCTTGAAGAGAGATAGGAGGAACATAAGAAACATCACTTCCTGCCTCTTACCTCTCCTCAAGCCAGAAGAACTAGGCATTTACATCCAAGCTGCCCATTTTGGCCTTGATTATTGGCTCCAATTCTGCCTTCTTCTTGAAAACCATTCCCATATCCCAACATATGGCAAGTAGGTCCTTGCTTTATTTCCTGGGAGTGAGTCCCAGACTTAAAATCCTAATCACCTACAATTAGGCATGGACCTGCTTTTATCAATTCCTCACACTCTGCTCAACAGAGAGACTGCTAACAGTCTTCCCATAACCTGCCCATCTACCTGTGACTGAACCTATTTGTCTGGACTACTGGTCCTTACACTTTTGGACAAAATGTTCTGCCTGCAGTTCATTTACATTACATTGTAGTTATATGTTTATTAATATTTAAATTATGAGGGCTGTGTCTTCTTATTTTCTTTTTATTCCCAGAAGGTCTGGCATATAATAGACATTGAATAAAAGTTTGCTGAATGAATGACTGAATGAATGACAGAAATTACACTAATGTCTTCTGTGTAATTACCAATTTCATGTCTCATGTATTAGACTGAGAACTACTTGACAACAGGCAAAAGTATCCTCAGTGCCCATCAGAAGACCTGGTGGGCATTCACTAAACTTTTTTGGCTGAATGTATAAACTAATTTTGAAAAAAAAAAAAAAAAAGATGCCTTCTATGGTGCTAAGTAATACAAAGATCCTCTATATCCCAGGAAATAAATAAAGACTCTCTAGTGAGTCTTGAGCTAGAAGTATTATCACTCCTACTTACTTAGCTTAACAGAGCCATCCATTCCCAACAGGATGTTGTCACTCTTGATGTCTCTGTGAATGACCTGGTTGGAATGCAGAAACTCCAAAGCCTGCAGGCACTATTGTGGTATGGATAGAGGGAGAAAGAAAGAATATATAATAAGACTTATAGAAAATCAACTAATCTAACCTCCTCATTCTATGATGAAAAAGTGACGCCCCAATGAGTAAAAGAACTTGATCCAAATTAGTGGCACAGATAGGTCTAGACTCTCATCTTTGGTCTCCAGGATAAGCATTCTTTCAATACTCTATGCTGACTTACACTTTTCTTATAATATACCTTATTTATTATAACTTATTATGATATATAACACCTTATAATAATGTTCTTTAAGTACAAGTGGGAATCCAAAAAAGAATGGAATTTGTTTATAAAAAATTGTGTATTTATTCTTACATGTTTAAAATTTCAGTCACCTTCAAAGTACTCTTTGTTTGATGCAATATACCTATTGAGACGTTTTTTTCCCACTGCTCAAAACAGTTTTTGAACTTGTTGATTTTGATGCTTTTTAGTGCTTCTGTTGTCTTTTTGTTTCATCTCTTCCACATTGGCAAAACCTTTGAGGACTGTTTTTCACATGGGGAAACAAAAAAACAGTTGCTTGGGGCGAGACTGGGTGAACAGGAAGGGTGGGGCAGCGGAGCGGGGTCATGCCATTTTTAGTCAAAAACTGCTGAACATTCACCATGGTGTGGGCAGGTGTGCTATCATGCCACAGGTTGTTCATGTAAATCATGAAATGGAAAAACACACTGAAAGAGTCTCCAAAAAAATTCACTGAAACTGAATGCAGCCTCTCACAACAATGTCAGCAGGTACAATGATGCAGACGGGGATGGGTTCCTAGAACACTCACCTAGGTGGAGAAGCCTGTAGTACAAGGGGCCCACCCTCTAGAAGATAATTCCGATTTTTGGTATTTTTTGGATCTCCCCTCATGTATGAGTTGCTCTAACATATTTTGGAGTTTTTTGTTTGTTTGTTTTGTTTTTTGTTTTTGTTTTTTAACAGAGCATTAGATACTTGGCAAAGAACTTGTAGACCAAGAAAAACTACCTTGGAAGAATGGAAAGGATTTTGTAATGATAAAACTGGAGGAAAATGACAAATAAGAATCGCATTTGGGAAACTAGACATATGGAAGTGCTATCGGAAAGTGAAGTTAAGAGAATAATCTTATTTTGGGGAGATAATTTATACTGTTTTGGGCATACTGAATTTTATCTACTTGTGAACATTTGTAGACAAATGTCCACTAGGCAACTCAACACATGAGTCTTAAGTTCTATACAGAGGTCTGGACATGAGATAAATATTTATGTTATTTATGAAGAAGTGATTTTTTTTCTAAGTTATAGAAATGGTTGGATCTGGCAAATGTTATAGAAGAGGAGAAAGAAAAGAACCTTGAAAACACCTTTACTTAACAAGCAGAATGAGTAACACAGAGACTGAACTGAACAATGAAAGTGCCACTGTCTGGTGGACAAAATCATTTTAGACCATTCTAGACAAATCACTTATTCTTACTGTGTACTGTTTTCCTATCTGTAAAATGTGGGGATCAGAAAAGATAATCTACTAAATTCACCAGTATAAGTTCAGAACCCAAAGGTAAAATTTTAGAAGCTTCTACCAACTGAAAAACAATCAAGATGCAAACCAACTAGAATATACTAATTAAATGTTCTCAAATAAATACTTCATTTATAAAAATACATCAATGGTTAAACTAAGAACAAACCAATATCCAGAAGTGGCCATTCCCTGTAAGAGTTCCTTTCCTTAGGAGTCTGTAGACCCTGGCCTCTGGATGTCAAAAATTATGATTAAAAAAAGGATGATTTTGAGAAATTGGAACCCTCATGCCCTGCTGATGGAAATATTAAAATGGTACAGCTACTTTAGAAAAACAGTTTGGCCATTTCTCAAAATGTTAAGCCTAGAGTTGCTATGATTAGAAAGTCTCACTCCTAGGCATATAGCCAAGAGAAATGAAAACATACTTCTAACCAAAAACTTATACATGAATGTTCACAGCATTATTCATAATAGCCCCAAAGTGGAAATAACCTAAATGTTTACCAATTCATAAACAGATAAATAAATGGAATCCGATTTGTTAATAAAAGAGATAAAGTCTTGCTATATGCTATTACACAGACAAACCGCCAAATCATCATGCTAAGTGAAAGAAGGCCGTCATAAGCAAATACTGTAGAATCCCATATATACGAAATGTCCAAAACAAGCAAATCTATAGAGACAGAAAACAGATTAGTGGTTGCATAAGACTGGGAGAGTCAAAAAGTGGAGTAGGTGAGGAGTGACTACTAATGGGTATGAATTTTCTTTTGGGGATGATATAACGCTTCTAAAATTTATTATGGTGTACAATTAAATATATTAAAAACAAAACTATATACTTTAATTGTCTGAATCAAAATTTGAAATTGAAAGTACATTTTCTACTGAATGCATACTGCTTTTGCACCATCAAAGTCAAAAAATGTAAGTGAAACAATCAGAAATTGTCCATATGTTAAATGTGTTAATTATATGGTGTGTGAATTATATCTTAATAAAGATATTCTTAAAAAGGGGGATGATCTCTATTAGAACTTAAGGACAATACAAAAATAATGCCACCTATTTATGTAACATTTAAAAATTATTTCAAGTGCTTTTTGGTCCATATGGCACCCCTAAGGTATATATAGTGTGAATGTTGTAATTCCCATTTTAAAGATAAATAATTTAAGCCAAATGGATTCCCCCAAGTACATATGCATGTATACTCAATCAGTGAAAAGTCAGTTCCAGGAGTGACTGAAAAACATCTTAGATATTACAATGGTTTGTGGCTTTCTAAAGAGCCACAATACATAAAGAGATATATAATTTGTCTATGGTATTACAATTTCATGGGGGAATATGATTAGGAAAAAAAATCTTCAAAGGTTCCTTGGAGGAAGAAATACTGAAAAAAAAAGTTGAGAAATACTGCATTAGTGGTACAGAAAAGAAAAAATGATTTCCTAAGAATCCCAAGCCTATGTTAATTTCATTAACCTATTGTGTTTATTCTAGATCCCAGGGTTTTTAATGCAAAGGTGATCATATTTTCTAAGACAGTAGTGATTTCACATAATTTTTTGTTTCCCAATATTGATTAAATTCACAACTATATAATTTCATCTGTATGCCTCCAGATCTTATATCATTAAGCCCCAATCATACTATTAGACTCATCCCCATAAAACACCAAATTTAATGTAATCACTTAATCTTTTAGTCTTCCTCAAGTCCCAAACTTTTTTGTGATTAGGCTACGGGAAAGTTCCTGTCTCCTATCAATAAAACACCCAATATCCTCAATTTCTCTGACTATTCACTATATCTTCTTGCTCTAATGAAAATGTGGTTATCCCTTGAGGACACTGCTTCTCAGGGAACCCCTGTGGAGGGTTTCTTTCCCCTTCTCACACCAGCATATTACCGACCTTAAATATTTAATAGCAATGAGGAGAAAGGAGAATACCTATTTAAGCTTTGTTTTCTATTTCTTTGGCCTGGAAGTATTTCACCCTAAGTTTTTGCTTGGCTTGCTTTTATCATATTATTCAGATCTTTATACAAATCTATGCAAAACCTTCCCTGATGATTAAAATAGTACTTTCTCTGTCACTACCTCCTTACTCTGCCTTATAGGAAACTTCATAGCACATGACGAAAGCAAGAAAGCAGAATTAAAATATGATTAAAATATATATCTATACAAAAGAGAATAAGAAAAATAGTACAAAGTGTTCACAGCAGTTATCTTTAAGGATTGAAATTGTAAGTGACTATCTATCTATCTATCTAGATAGATAGATAGATAGATGTATATATGATACTTTCTAATTTTTCTACAATGGGTATATAATTTTATAATCAAAATAAAGTTATCTTCAAAGAAAAAATCACAGTGATAGTGAGATTGTAAAACAGGTATAATAAGAGAATGATAGGAGGGTCTAATAATTTCTCATACCTCCATGGTGCCTAGGCTGAGATCCCATGAGGTGCAGAACTTTGATAGACATAGATATGGGGGCCACCTCCTGCTCAAGGCCAGTTAGCCATTGGCCTTACCTCACGGCACACAGCTGCAATCTGGCCTTCATCCATGCAAGTTTCTGTCACCACATCTGTTAAAGAGCCTCCAGCCAAGTATTCCATGACAACCCACAGCTCATCTCCCACTAGGTAACTGTAGAAGGGAGTACAGATAAAAACCGAGAAGGCACTGAGTACATTGAGTCATAGCACTGAAGTGCAAATGCTAAGCATATACACGGGGTGAATCTACATTTCTATCAGCTCTGGAAGAGTCTAGGGTTCTTTTTTCTGGGAAAAGCAGAATCTGGGGGATAGAATTACTAACTTGACACCTCCTAAGGATTCACCTGAAGAAAACAAAGCAGACTGTTCTGTGAAGCCCCAAAGAGTACAACTAAATGAGTAGGTGGAAAATGTGAAATATAAAATTATATTTCATTACAATACAAAGTAATGTTTCTAAAAATTAGGCACGATTCCCACACCTCTAGAAGCATCAAAGCAGAGAGCACCCTACCATTTGACAAAGATGGGATTTGGAATTCCTGTTACCAATGTTAGGGAAAGTCACTAAATCTCCCTGAGAGTTCTACGATCCATGAAACCAAGTATTGGGTCTTGTTCAAGACTCTATCCTGACAGTCCAACATGGTAGATGCCAATATTTATTGAATAAATCAATGAGTATAATAAAAGATAACTATAAATATTAAATGAAATAATGGCTATAAAAGCTACTTAAAGTGTTATACACATAGTGTGCTTACAACGATCTTCATTGAATGTCTCTGATTCTAGGAATGGAATGAATCCAGCAAGGGTTGCAGAGCCAAAGCCTCTTCTGATAAGCCAAAGGCTGCCATTTAGTACCGTACCCTAAAGAGATTATGGGGCTGACATGAACAAATAGTTTGACTCAGGCATTGGATCACTCAGTCCTGTTATGTGATAGATAAAAAGGTCACTTAGCCTGTCTGATTAGTATCCTCAGCCGTAGAATAAAACAAAATAAAAACAAGGATAGCGCAGAGCCACATAGACTATTTTGTTAGCTTCAGACAAAGAAGATAGATTGGATTCGCTTGGGCTGTGTGTTATATCCTTATTTTCACCCTAATATTGAGACTATGGCTGGGTAGATAGGGAAACTGCTGGAAAAATACAAATGGTCTCAAGCAAAGAGTAACATTTGAGTCTTATTCTTTGCCTATGAATCTACTACTCCTTCCATAAGATTCTGTATTCTTTATAATTAAAAGTCTTATAGTTTTTATTATTTCCATAAAGAATAAATATGACAAATTAAGTCTTCCTTTAAGAATCTCTTTTGACAGAGAAGATTACCGGAGACTTGGACCAAAAGAGAAGTCAGGACTAGGTAAAAATCCCTCCACTGGTATGAGCCTATTTCCTCCCTGACCACAAAAGAAAAAAAATAAAATAAAATAAAGCACATTTATGGCCTGTAACTCAGCACATCAAGAAGACATCTGTTAATCTGAACTGATGGAGGGGAAAATGAGGGTCCAAGAGACCCTCTCTGACATGACAAAGCAGAGCCCATTTAGCTGAGCTCAATATGTCACTTTCAGAGCTAAGATAATGCAAGTCCAAATGCAGGTTATCTCAAATATTTTATGGCTACGCACTGTGTCAAGGTAACTTCAAAGTTCACATTTCCAGGATAAAGCCTCAGAGCAACACATATTTGGAGAAGAACAAATATGGATGGAGTTCTCCTCTGGGACAACTCACAAAAATCAGACTCTCAATTGCAATACCTTCACTGAATACTCAGGTTAAGGCCACCCACTTCTGTCCTCCAACATACTTTGATTCTACAGTAGACTAGGAGCTATTTGAGGGTAAGAACTGAGCTTTATTTACTTCTAATTCCACAGTTTAAGCCTCTGGATACACGAGCAAAGGCATATTCAATAAACAAATTTATAAATCTCTAATCTCACTCCCAGAACACAAATTCCTTTAACAACGAAGTCATGCATTTTACTGTTGAGACACTGCTGGTGATGAGGACTCACTACTTTATTAGCTAGGCCATACCCTTATTAGACAGCTTTCACTTTTTTTATCCTGCGCCCCTTATAGATACAAATCTTTACAGCCTTCAATAGTTTATATAAGCTACATTCCCTATATAGTAAGTTCTTAAAAGAATGGGAAGATAATAACTCAGAAAATTCTTCAGGGCCATTCATGACCCACATCATAAACAATCATCCCCCAAAGGAGAAGGCTTTATTCACTAAAGCTATCAACATCATATGTTGAAAAGATCCAAGTCCAACTCCTTTCCTCTTTAAAGAAACTGAAGCTTACCAATTTTTGGATGCAGAACAAGAAATCTGGCAGATATGAAATCTAGTTGGCAATGCAATATAAATAGTAAAGGAATTAGAGTCCAAGACTTAGTTCAATATCACCTCCATCTGTGATGTCTCTGAAACCTGGCAAGAAACTCACTTTTTTTCCTGAGTGATGGGAGAAAACATGATGGAAAGGGCATGGATGTTAGTGCTAGAAATATCAAATCCAAAACCTTCATTTGCTACTTACTGGCTTACTGATTTTGGACTACTCATTAACAACTATCGGGGGGTTCCCTGGTGGTGTAGTGGCTAGGCTTCGGTGCTCTCAATGCTGCAGCCTGGGTTCAATTCCCAGCCAGGGAACTACCAAACAAACAAACAAACAAAAAGCCCAACTATCAACCTCAGTTTCTTTATCTGTTAAACACAGATAATAAACCCTACCTCAAATGAGGTGCTGTTCATGAAATTTCTTAAGTAAAGCATAACACAATGCTACCTCACAATGAAATACTGTTCAAGAAATTGCTTAATACAAAGTAAAGCATAATACAATACTAGCTACAACCACTATTATTATGTTGAACAGAATTATATGGGCTGGAACAATGGGCTGAAATAATCAACAGAGGATTTAATGAAGACAACTAAAAAGTTCTACATTACCAGTTCAAGGCAAACTCATGTAAAAAAAGAAAAGACTCAGAGATTTTAATTGGCTGCAAACTTACTAGAGGTCAACAATGAAATAGGCCTCTTAAAAAACAAAACATTGGATGAAATCATTAAGTTGTGCTGAGTTTAGAACAATGGAAAAGTCCCACTCTCTCTATACTGGTCAAATCTCAAATGAAAATACAGTGTCACATTTTACAAGAATACAGACAAACTAGAAATTTTTCAGAAGAGTGAACAGGATGAGGACAGATTTTAAATGCAGAATGATTTAAAGATTTACATGTCTGACTCAGGCAGATGGCCTGAAGGGATTCCCTGAGACAAAACAAATAGAACTAGGACCAGCTGTTAGAAGCTAAAGGGTGGTAGGGTTCAGCGTAAACCAGAGGTGTCCAGCAGTATGCAAGGTCAAAGGCGGAGAGCTAAGCATCATGCAGGATTCTTAAACGGAGGCAGTTCTGAGTGCTGGTGTTGCCTTTGCCTCTAACAGCTTCACCATTCATCAGTCCCAAAGGCCCCCATCTCTCTGACAAGACCCATTACTCCATACCTGTCCAAGTAGTTCACAATATTTGGGTTCTTATTTTCCCTCATGACCAGGATCTCATTAATAATCAGCTCTTTCTTTGGCTGCTGCTGAAGGTTCATCTGCTTAATGGCCACCTGAAATCAAAGTACATTCAATATGCAACTAGAGTCACTCAATATTTACTGAGCACCTACTAAGTACCAGACCTTAAAACACTAATAAGACAGAGATGGAAAAGATACGATCTTACCCTTGAGGAATTCACAATTTATTAACATAGACCACTAGTACTCAATGTGAGGTCTCCAGACCAGCGATACCAACATCATCTGGTAACTTGTTGGAAATTAAAATATTCAGGTCCAACCCAGACCTACTGCATCACAAATTTTGTTTTAATAAACCCTCCAGATGATTCTGATGTGCACCAAAGTTTGAAGATCAAACTTGCTATGAAATAAAATATTTACATTAGAAAAATACTTTTTAAAAAATCACAATATTAAAGAGGTATGCTATAACAGAAGTCCATACAAAGTGCTACAGAAAACACAAAATAGAGCAAGAACTCTTAATTGGCAATGTAGAGAGACTTTATAAAGGGGGAGATGACTTTGAATGTGGTGTGGAAAGATAAATTCGAGGTGACCAGGTTAAGAGAAAAAAGAGGGACATGATCTCTATAATGTTTATGTATGAAAAAGACCTTGGTAGGCTTTTTGTCTATAGAAATAAATTAATTTCCACATAATACAAATGTACGGGTATGCGTTAGTTTGCAAGGCACTTGTGCATACATTTATTGTGTGTGTCAGGTACTATGAAAGGTATTCTCAAGTTTATTTCATGTAATCCTCAGGGAAACCCTATGAGTTAAGCATGACTATTGACCCCTTTTGACAGTTAAGGAAGTTGTGATTCTGAAAGGATATGGGACTTGCATACACAGCCATTCAGTTAACAAAGAAGGAAGTAAAGCCCTCAAAAATGATAAGAAATCATCCTGCACACATGACCAGATTAATCTTCCCCCACAATACATATTTGATAACACTTTCCCCCTGCTAAAAATCATAGATGGTTTCTGTTTGCCTAGAGGGACTCGTCAGCCCAACATTCAAAGTTGTCATGATCTAACCAGATCTTACTTCCCACTGCATTCCTTTGTATACTCCATGATCTAAGCTTCTCTCCATTTGGAGTATCTTGCATCATTTTTACATGTTCAAAAGCTACTTACACTTTGTATCAAGCCAAAAGAAACCTCATTCTCCAAACCAGATATGCTTTACTTTTCTTTGAAGCCCAGTAAGATCACATCACAGTGCTCCTTTGAAGCCTAGTGCAGTCTGCCTTGTATGATGATTAGTTAGGGTGTGTATGTCTAGAAGCTTGAGAGTTCATTTGAAAGCTCCAAATCCCTGGTGCCAAGCACAGGGCCTGACACACATTGGGTGTTCAACAAACGTTTGTTGTGGAAATGAACAGGGAGAGAATTCAGTGGGTTGATAAGTATTTTTAAACTGCCAAAGCATCAGCAATAGGCTAGTCTACACTAGAGGAGTAGGCTTCAAATTATTTGATGAATGTTTATGCCCTAGAGATACTTTCTCTTTTTCTGTTTGACAAAAACATGAACACCTAATACAACAACTAAGTTAGTCTTTCCAAAAGCAGCAAGAAGTGTAAAAAATTATTAATTCTAATTTTTAGAGGGAAAAAACTCTGATTCTATTATTTCTTCAAGTCAAGTGTGGACAGTTTTCTGCAGAGACCCCATTTATCAATAAGAATAGAAATGATTCATTTAAACATTTAGACCACTTTCATTCCCTACCCCAAGTGAGAAAAATTGCTTTAGAGTGGGGTCTCCTATCAGGTTAGGCCTTTGATCTGGCTGCAGCTTTCTAACAGTTGATGATTAGCTTTTTCTAATGTCTGAAGGGCAACATATGGATCTGAAGACATATTACATTAAGTATAGTAATCCCTTATAACACATTTTGAGACCTGGAGCCAAAGGAATGCCTTTGGTGTTCCTCAGGCCATCCCAGAGAATGGAACAGTGCTTATGAACCTCACAGAGGTCACTGCTGGCAGCAGAGAGAAAGAGGCAGGCAGAGGATAACAGAGGTGGTGGCAGGACACCAAGGGTCCTTTTCAATAGCTACTGACTATGGCCTAGGCTAAATGCCTGTCACCTAATCAGATCCCTCCTCTTCAGGCCAGCAGACAGCACTCCTATAACAACAACAACAACAACAACAAAAAACTGGACTTGAATTCTGAGGACCTAAGCTCTGGGGCTGAGTCTGTCACTTACTGACCTTGACCAATCACAAGCTCTCTATATACTGAGGGTAATATCAACCTTGATTCCCTTTTGCATAGGATTGTTTTGAGGACGAAATGAGATAGTGGCCAATGTGTTACTCATATACAAAAAGAAATTTAAATAATAAAGTAAGGCAACAATGAAAATGCTAATCCGAGTATAATAACTGCATTTGTTGAGAACCTGGCATAGAACAGCAAGAATGACATCAGCACCCTCCCACCACTACTATTTTTACTGAATGCCTACTGTGTGCAGGTGCTTTGTTGGTGCTCTATTTACATTATCGCAGTAAAACCTAACAACCACCCTCCCAAGTAAAAATCATTATCTGCATTTTCAGATAAGGAAATTGAGACCTAAGACTTGTAAGAAAATTGCCCAAGGTCATAATCAAGGCTCACAGATAGATCCATATGACTCCAAAGCCTCTTCCAGGCTATTTATTATACACATTCCTTCTAAACACGGGCTTGAAAAATACCTCATGGATCTGTAAATAGAAGACTTCCCAGCACTAACATGCTAACCTTCCTAGCTGAGTAACTCCCAATAAGCACTCTCTCACAAAGGCTAAGAGCATCTGGCCAGCTCCACGAAAGAGTTCTACTCCCTGGGGCAGGAAATGAGGCCTTCCTGACTACACTGCATTAGCCACCCTAATGGACTCCCTTCCATTCATAGTTTTATAACCACAAGGCAGGCACATAAGAAAGTCAAGTTTCTGTTGTTTCTAGCTTCTCATACATGCAGCCTCCAGCCTTTCCAGGAACTGCCTACCTCCCATCGAGGGCTATAAGGACCCAGAGGTCAGAAACCTGAAAGGGGCCCTAGTGCCTAATCTTAGCTCTCCTGTGGCCTTGCAGCCCAGAAAGCACAGGTGTAGGTTTTAGAATCAAAAGTTTCTAACCCAGTCCTTGCTAATTGTACAGCCTTGCAAAGGGTTTTAACTGCCTGAGCCTTAAATTCTTCATCAGTAAAAAGGAAACAACATTACCTACCACGCAGGGTTCTTTTTAGGATTGGTATAACTTCCTCTTTTCTATCTCTGCCTCAAATTCACCACATTTAAAATTGGTATAATGCTATCATCCTTTCTTCCTCACCATTATTTTAACACAGCTTCCTGCCAGCACTATAAGACTTTTATGTATACTCAATGGAAAGTATGGTCTCTTACATTTACATGTAAGTTTAATGTCTGAATACCTGCACAGGACTGAATCTTTCACACACTTCTTATTCTTAGCACAGGTGTGCCATGAAGCAAATGTTCAGTCAATGCTGTGTAGAATAAATATGTACAAATAAAAGTGAATAAATACATAGTTCTTAAAGTTTATGATGTATTTTCACATCCACTGCTTTACTGAATTCTTTCAACACTTTTGTGAGGTATGTTATCATGCACATTTCATAAATAAATAAAATTCAGCTTCGGAGAGGTCAAATGACTTGCCCAAGGTTATATAAGTTGCTAAAGGTAAACACCTCAGTTGGTGGATTCTCATCTCAAAGAACAATGAACAAATCCTTAACCATAATGATGATTTGTTTTTATTTTATTTTTATTTTTTTTTGTTGTTGTTGTTGTTGTTTGCTTTCGGGTATGTGGGTAGCTCCCTGACTGGGAATTGAACCCAGGCCACAGCACTGACAGTGCCAGCGCCGAAGCCTTAAGCCACTACACCATCAGGGAACTCCCATGATTTGTTTTTAAAAGTTGACTTACCCTCAGTGGAGTCTCATTATTGGGCTTAGGCACTTGTGAGAGACTCACAAGAGCACAAAAGGGATATGTGCTGTGCCCATTAACGATGTCTTCTCCAGTACACCAAACAGTTTCGACCACCAAACGTACAGAAGCAGGTCCTAGGAGACTTCCTCAGAGGAGCCCAACTCTATTTGCACTGGAAGAGGAGGTACCTCTCTCAACCTGAGTCCCAGTACTGTTTGAACTATGAACTTCCCCGGCAGCTCCCATCCACAGCCCACCTGCCAACACTTTGCAAACAAAGGGTAGAGTATAAGGAAATCCCAAGTACTCTATATTCCCTTCACGGTTTCCTTCTGCTAAGATAAGAGCTTGGGTCAGCAAGTCTTGACAGTAAGGTCACAGTTCTCTCAACTCAAGGAAATGAGAAAAACAAAGAGGTGCCTCCAAATGAGGACTTCAATGTCTACTGGAATCCTGGGCACAAAGTAATGGAAGGACAACTGGACTGGGGCTCAAAAGACATTTGTTTAAATCTCTTCTATATCAGGTTTCTCGCCCAAGCACCAAACCTGTATAAACAAGTGTTCTAGGCAGTTCCACAAGAAGGTCTCTCAGGCAGCATCTGACTTCTTCACATCTATACCTCCGCCTTTTTCTTAGTATCACTCATTGTGAGTTATCCACACATTCAGTCAATCACTAAATTCTGTCAAATCTACCTAAGTATCTCTCAAATTCATCCACTTCTCCCCTTTTATAGTAGGCCACCACCTTAGTCCAAATCATCATCTCTCACCCGGAGTTACACAACAACCTCCTGACTCACCTGCTCCACTCTTATCTCCTCCAATCTGCTCTCCACACTGTAGCCACTATAACTTTTCCCCAAATCTGTCTTATTATGTTACTCCTTTATTTAGTTCTTGTCCGTAACAGTAAGAAACTAAGCGCGTTCCTATTGGGCTAAGGAGGGCTAAAATTTAGCCAAGAATAAAAAAAGATACAGTAGAGCTGCAGCATCAATCAGTGGTGATGGGTACTCACCTCCTGTCCTGTGGCCACATCCATCGCAGTGTACACAGTGCCTGACGCACTGAACAGGTGGGGGAGAGAGGGGGGAAACACAGGTGTTAAATGAAGCAATATTTGTCAAATGCAGCCCTACTCATAACCTAGAAAATCCAAGTGTTAATAATAATAGCAAAAATCATTCTCCCACTGCCTCCTCACCTTCTCTTAGTTGAGAGGCAGCATATAAAGGGAATACGGGCTCTAGCAGCCAAAAGACCCAAGTTCTAATCTAGAATGTCTACCTAGTACCTACTAGCTATAAGACCTTGAGCAAGTTATTTTCTAAGCTTCACTTTCCTCATGTGCAAAGTGAAGATAATGAGATAAGAGTATATAAAAGAATTTAAATCAATTAGTTCATGAAGTACTAGTCAAGTGCTTAGACTATGGTAGGTCTTCAATATACACTAGCTTCCTGCTCTTGCTTCCTTGCTCCTCCATCACTTGGCAAGTTGCTTTAACCCTCTTGTGGCCCCAAACACTTCATCTGCAAACTCAAATCAGGTTAATGATGTGCAAATGGGGATGAGGAGTGAGGAGCAAGGGGGCCCCCTAGGGAAAATTTCAGAATGAAGTGGGGAATGCCTTACAATTTTAGCAAAATGGGATGTGGGCTTCTGGGAAAACAGCAATGTTCTGTTTCTTAATCTGGGTAGTGGTTACCTGGGTGTGTTCACTTTATGAAAATTCATCAAGTTGTACAATTATATATATTATAGACAATTAAAATCACTACTAAAAACTACACAAACTTAAAGAACTACACTGAATAATCTAAAATAATCTCAAGGTGCCCTTCCCATTTTCATACTATGACCCTGTAAAACAATGCTTTTCAATTATTTATCCTAACAAGATAAAAGAATTTTATTTTGCAGTATTACAGGTTTTTATTTTTCATTTTTTCAAACATCAAATATTAAATATGCTTTTCAAACACATATACTCCCAGAAAAT
Organism: Lyroderma lyra; assembly: GCA_004026885.1. NCBI lineage: Eukaryota > Metazoa > Chordata > Mammalia > Chiroptera > Megadermatidae > Lyroderma > Lyroderma lyra. Next base: position 160,460 of record PVJL010002139.1, on the reverse strand, counting down.
GATACTACTTCTACCCTATCCCCAAGATATCCTCACTATACATACAGTCACACTAAGAGAAAGAGAGGGGGAGGGAGAGAAATAGTAGGAATAATGCTAGGAGAGTAATCATGTCCACTCTAAATAACTAAAAACCTCATTTTATACCTATAACCATGAACCCTGTTTATTTGTAGCTGATGATATACAATATTTGTACCTTTATATATCATATTCATATATGATGCAATGTGAAGAAATTTAATTCCATGTATTGCAAAAATGAGTTCTAGGCAAGAACTGAGATTATGCTTCCCAGAGAAGTTAGGTCAATTCAGGGAGAAAAGTCACCTGGAAATTTGCCTTGCAGCTAGAAATTGTTGTCACCAGCTTCCTAACCACCACTATTCAGTTGGGATCCTACATGCCAAAAAATTAGGATCATAAGATATGGGCTATTAAATAATGACTGCATTATTTGCAATGGCACTTTTATTTCCCTATTGCCTGATCATTCTACCTCTAGCCATATTATAGTATCTATCTTCCTATGCCCATCCTCCCACATCCTACCAGATACACCATTCTTAAAAGGCAAACATTCCCAGGCCTTGGGGGATGGACATTTTGGGACTAAGTCTCTATGATTACCAAAGTCTAGAAAGTCACTTGGGTCTATTGGTTGGTACTTCATTATTTCTAACTTGAACAGACATGAGACTAGATGATGGGTTCCCAAGTGGTGGTACACGTACCCCCGAGGGTACATGTTGGGCTGTTCAGGGGTACATGAAAAATAATCAGTAATGGCGAAAAAACAAGTAAAGTAAAAAAATGTAAAACATTAGTTATGGAACAGCAAGTTAAGTTTGAATCACTGTCAATGGATACACTTCAAAATTAGATCACATTAGCCAATGATGTTTGGTGAGGGTGTGGCTATGAACCCTTCCCCCAAACCGCTCATCTACCAATCATTATGCACAGTTTCAGAACAATCCATTTGTGATGTTTCTAGAACTTCCCCAAACATATAAATACATCCATGGCCAGAATGTTTGATCAGTTTAGTTATTGACTGAGTAAAAGTAAGTATATTGTCATTAATTGTGATTCTTTTCAAGTAGTTTTTTAAATTTACTGTTTAATATAGTTTAAGTTATTAGTGTCAATAATTTTTAAGCATGTCAGTTATGGATCAGTGATTGAAAACAGGAACACTTAAAAAAACAAAACTTGATGTGGATTATAACCCATCGCCAAATACTTCTCAACATGTGTCTGCAGCTATGAGTACAATCACACCGGGAGATAGTAAAAAGGTGCACTCCTCAGATACTACACAGAAGAAAGGGAAATACTCTGAAGAGTGTATTAAATATGGGTTTTCACTTGTAGGGGATGATGACTGTCCTAAGCCCTTGCAACAGTTGTAGGAAATCTTCTCTACTCATGTAACATCAAGAAACTAAACATCCTATATATAAAAACAAAGAAATACATTATTTTCGGTGCTTAGAAAAGCATCCAACTGTTACTGCATACGTGACATCAGGAAAGAAAGACAATGAGAATGCAGTTGAGGCTTCATAACGTATTGCTTATCACATAGCTAAATGTGGTAAAAACCACACTAATAGCTGAAGATTTAATTTCTCCTTCTATTAAGGATACTGTGATTTGTATGCTTGGGGAAGGACATGTCTGCAAAATCAATACTATGTCTTTTTCAAACAATGCAATGTCTCAAAGACTTCACGGAATGTCTGATGAAGTTGAAACTATAGTTTGAGATAGAATTAGAAAAAGTAAATTCTTTTCCAGCCAGGTAAATGAAAGTGTAGATGTTGCTGACTTATCTATTCTGCTCATCATTATGAGGTACTTGGTAGGAAATGAAACTGAGGAAAACCTGTTGCTTTGTTACCCAGTGACAGAGCATACCATAGGTGAAGATATTTTTAATACAGTTAATGGTTATTTCATTGAAAAGGACATGAGTTGGTCGAATTGTTTTGGTGCATGCACTGAAGGAGGCAAGCCTATGTCAGGTTGTTTTATAGGCCTATTAAAGAAAAAGCTCCCCATGTACCATGGAGTCACTGCTGCAGTCATACACTTCATACACTAAGTCTTGTATCTAGGCTTCTTCCTAGTGAACTGAAAGATGTTCTTGATTAGGCTGTAAAAGTTATAAATTTTATTAAGTCACAACCACGAAAATCGAGATTGTTTAAAGCACTGTGTAAAGAAATGAATAGTATTTACAGCACATTCCTTTTGCACACGGAGGTAAGGTGTTATCTCGTGGCAAAGTGCATACATTGATGTTTGAACTTAGACATGAACTCCAGGCATTTTTTGAAGACCATTGTTTCCCTCTTGCTCCAAAGCTTCAGGACAGTGATTGACTTCAAACTCTTGCATATTTATCACATATTTTTCTAGAAATAAACAAACTCAGCTTGGGACTTCAAAATAGCCCAATCACTATATTCAAAGTAACTGACAAAATTTAGTCTGATTAAAAAACTGGACTTTTGGTAAGTGTGTATTGAAAGAGATCAGCCTGAAGTTTTTGAAACTGCTGAACTTCTTATCTGAGAATGACTTGCATCTATCCCAAAACGTGAAAGAGAAAATTTGTAAGACACTTGGAAGGTCTTGAAGTGTCCTTTTCCTCAACATGGAAAAAAATACAACTGGACTGCAGATCCCTTCAATGAAGAATTCTTCAAAGAAGCTAAACTGTCAATCAATAAAAAAGAGCAGTTAATTGAACTTTCAACTGATTCTTCTTTAAATTCTGATTTTTAAAATAAAGCATCTTATTACCTTCTGGATAAATGTCAGTGAGGAATGTGAACAGCTCAGTGAGAAAGTATTCAAATACCTTTTGCCATTTACTAATACTGAACTAGGGGAGAGAGCTTCTACTTCGTACACCTTCATAAAAACTAAGTACCCCAACAAGCTTAGTGCAAGTCCAGATTTAAGACTGTTTCTTGCAGCTTTTGGGTCTGATTTCAAAAAACTAAGTGCATCAAAGCAAGCTCAATGATCTCACTAACAATGTTTCAATTGACTAGTGATCTGCCTAACAATTATTACAGACCTTTCAGATAATACAAATAAATATTATTAGTAATATTTTAAAAGTTTGTTAAATACTTGATCATTATTGACATTTAACTGTATTACGAATATTGTAAAATTAATTCTGTGGCTTGTACTTTTAGTGTAGTTATTTTGCTTTCCTAACTTATTACCTCATTTCCACTATTTTACATTAAGATAGGCACTCGACAAAAGTGTCGGTATTTAAAAACAGCTGTTTTAAAAACAAGGGGTACAATTTATAGAAATGGGTTTAAAGGAATTTATAAGTGGAAAAAGGTTGGGAACCGCTGGATTAGACATATGAATTCTAGGTAAAAAAAAAAAAAAATCTTCATGCACCTCTTAAAGGGAACAAGTAAAAATTATAATAGTACTAATTCATGTGGCATTTATATTTTTAAAATCATAAAATGTGAAAACATCAGCATAAATGATTAATATTTCATTCCTCCCTTACACTAACAAATCTGTCAAGTAAGCAAGGAAAACAAACTTTGTAGATGTGGCCTATTTATGGGCCTCATCCATGTTAATTAAAAAAAAAAAAAAAAGTTTTGGAGGTGGAAGGCCCTGAATCCACAACTTTTCTCCCTTAAATTTATGACAAAATTGAAGTCGAGAGATGGGACCTGATTTGCCCGCACTTGTCCATGTACCTTTATGCTACATTCTCAATATCTCAATGTAATTAGCCAAAGGAAATGCCATCACAGATTACTCCGAGGCAAGGAAAATAATTTCTTCTCAAGGTGTTAAGTTCAGACTCACAAAAGCTGTCTGGCAGGAAAAGCACTTACATTAGGGAAAAATGAGAACCACTCAAGTCCAATGTTGTTTTAAGGAGTAAATTGAACAACAGATACAAATAACAGATATAAGCTGGAAAATGCTGTACAAATACAACAGCAGTATATTATGTAATACTTTATCTTATTTTTCAGAAATTCTTGGATGCATAAGAAAAAAACCAGAACAGACAACTTCAATGACTTCATTAGCAACAATGCTTTCATTCGACTAACGCTGAGAGCTTTCTACAAGCCAGATACATTGTCTTTTTTTTTTTCTTTTTTCTTTTAGCTATTTGGGTAGGTCTGTAAAAATCTCATTATTTTTCTCTTTCATATAGAGGTATAACTTACCTAAAGTAATTTCTACAAATCTTAAGTAAACAACTTGATGATTTTTCAATATGTACACACCCATGTTCACCAACAACATCACCACCGAAGGTTCCCTTCATGCCCCTTCCCAATCAACATTCCCCTCTCATATGCAATCATTATTCTGACTTCTATTAGCATATATTAGTTTTGCCTGTTCTTGAATTTCATATAAACAAAATCATACAGTATCTGCTTGCTTATGTCTGCTCTAAATAACAGCCAAACCTTTTAGGACTTATCACAGTATACAGTTGAACCTTGAACAAAGCAGGAGTTAGGGGTACCAACCTCCATCCAGTCAAAAATCTGTGTATAACTTTTAAGTCCCCAAAAACTTAACTACTACTAGCCTACTGTTGACTGGAAGCCTTACCAGTAAAATACATAGTGGATCAACACATATTTTGCATGTTATATGTGTTACACACTGTATTTTTATAATAAAGCAAGCTAGAAAAAAGAAAATGTTACTAAGAAAATCATCAGGCAGAGGAATACATTTACAGTGTTTATCGAAAAAAGCGTGTATAAGTGGATCCACCCAGTTCAAACCTGTGTTGTTCAAGGGCCAACTGTATTATAATTCTTTGTTTGACTGTCTACTCCTTCTGTAGACATGAGGTCTTTGAAGGCAGAGATTGTCTAATTCATAGATGTGTTCCCAGTGCCTAGCACATAACAGCATTCAATTAAGATTTGCTGAGTTCAGTACATTGAGGGCACACAAGATGTAGAGAAAGAACCACAGAGCAGAAAACATGAATTCTGGCATCCAGCTAGAAATACAGGTCCCATTACATTAGCAGAAGGCTCTGCAGTTTTAAGTCTTCCTTTTCATATTAGTGCTGATAGATCTCAGCTACACATAAAGGGTTAATCCGGAAAAGCAGAGCTATAATTTGGGAAGCAGCTTTTATGCTACAAAAATAAATATTTTTTTCACTCTTACTACAGGGGTATTTTTAGCAACATGGTCAGCTAATGGCACATCACTCATATTAAGCATAATTCTGCTAAATTTGAAGTCAGCCTAATATAACACCTCCAGATATGTGAGGGGTAAAGTGGAGAAAGAAGAACAAGGTTTATGAGAGGCAAAACAAAAGCAAAATTAAATATACCAGCACACACAATTTTGTCATTTTTCTAGGGAAAGAAAATGCCCCTACTAACCCTTGTCCAATCTTCTCAAACCGTGTATATTTCTTCTTAGGATCGCCCACACTCACTATGCTCCCTTTGAAAGAAACAGAGACCGTGAATCATTTTTTCCCAGAGCAAGATACAAAACAGGCTCCATGTGTCCCCAAACGCTAGAGTTGGCAAAGGTAACTCCAATACCCCAAAACCATACTAAGGAGGTCCTCAGCTTTTCCCAGTAAGTTCCATCCAAAAGTTTCATCTCCTTAATACTTTTATTCATAGTAATCGATTCCATTTCTAAACTCCTAAAAGCCACTTATTCATTTTTAAATTCATTCATTCAATAAACATTTATGCATTTAATATGCTAACTTACTATGTACCAAGCCCTATGTTGAGTGTTAGGAATAAACAATCAGATGAGCCAGTAAAGACTGCCTCTGCTTTTAAGAAAGTTCAATTTCCCAGAGGAGATAAATAAGTATAAACTTCCATGAAAACATAATATGTACTGTGATAGATGGCAGAGGAGTACAGCAAGAGGCATAAAATACAGATTGAAAAGGCTTCAGAAAGGAGGTGATATCTGGACTGATTTTTACAGACAAAGTTGAGAAGGGGTTATAATAGGAAGTACTTCAAGTGCAAAGACATAGAGGTATGAGAGAGTTTAATGGGTTTCACAACTTAAATATTCTAGAAATCGTGAAACTGTGGTCCACAGAAGGGAAGATACTTCCTCCCAAGGTCACACAATAAACTGTATCAGAGCTAAAATTCGTAGTTTGGTTTTTGGTCTCCCACTTAGAAGTGCTTTTTCCTAACACAAATTACTACTATGATTTGGTATTTTTCATATATAGTATCTCATTTGATTTACAAATGAGACAGGTATTCACATCCTTATTGAAAAGATTTTTAAAAAGAGAGAACAGTAAGAAATTGCCCAAGACACAAGTCAGTGGCAGGTCTGGGGCTTCAACCCAAGTGTCCTTAACTACCCACCCAGTCTATTTTCCATAATTCTATGTTTTATTAAAAATCTGGTTCAAAGAAAGACACAACACATAGGAGCAAACAGATGAAGAGGTAAGTGGTTTTTCTTATTTCATCATTTCATAGGGCTCTGAACAAGGGCAACTTTTAAAAGAGTAAAAAAAAAAATTTTTTTTAAAGTCAAACAAGAATTATCAGGAAGAAATTGAGAGCTGCTAAGCTAGAGAATCAGAAACCTCAACTTTAGAAGGCCATGCCACCTTACAGATTTGGCCAAATCAGTCACATCAAATCCTCTTTAGAAGTAGATAAGTACAAAGAATAAATTAAAGGCCTTATCAAATGATTTTTCCAAACCAACAGACCAGCCGAGTCATTCCTTCTAATAAAAATTGGCTTGTAGTCTACTGAACACAGAAACAAGCTACCCTAATATATCCCCATTTCTGGCCACTAATGAAAGTAAAATATTAGTTTCCACCTGACAGCAAGAGGCAGCATACTCTAATTACAGGAACACAAGTTGTGTTCTAACCCCAACCCTGTCACTTTCTGGCAATGTGATTTTGGGCAAGGTATTTAGTATCCCTGAGCCTCAAATACCTTAACTGCAAAAAATGAAGATTATAACATCTGTCTTCAGGGTCAATATAAGGAATAAGTGAAAAAAAAAAAATCAAGAAAATACCTTGCTTGTCATTTGGTACATAGTACAGGCTCACAAAATGTTAGTTTCCCTTTCCTCTTTTCCTATAACCAAGATGGTAGATCTGTCTTCTCCTAGGTCAATAGCAAACATATAAATAATAATAATAAAAAAAGTCACAGCATCTTTCCCACCAAGTACGAACAAGGCCTCAATCTTTATCAACACAACATTCCAGACTTATTCACTAGATAAGAGCAATTTGTCATCTATACGACCCACACCTAGGGATGAGAAATGCCTTTGAAGTGAGCTATCCACACTCACTCATCACATTCCCATCCTAATGTGGTATCCAATCAAAGCTAGTAAGACAGAGGAAGTGGGTACAGAGACAGGGTAAGGAGAAGCACAGTTTGTGACTAAGATATAAAGCATAGCCAGCCAGTCACACAGATAAAGTCTATGACTGGGATCTTGTAACAGTGAAATTCCATCTCTGTGTTCAACCAAGCATATACCAGAGGGTTCAGAAAGCTACAAAGTGCTTACGTAATTTCTCCAAGATCTCTTCGTCAGACATTTTAGGCTTCTTCTTCTGCTTCTCAGTATTCCGGGTCAGAGCATCTGGAGGAGTGGTATTATTCTCAGTAGGTGAAATGGGAGATGTAGCCACATCCCGAGTTGGAGTAATTGGTAGTGGTTCAATCACAGACCGTGTGTATACCTGCATTGTTGGTACAAGAATTTGGCAAGGCCAGCCTTTGTTAGCACTGGGAAGCTCTGGAGCCTCTCTTAAATGTGTGTGTTAGAAAATCCACAGAAGAGCAAATCCCAATAAATTCATCCCTTCTCCTATAGGTCAAAATCTATGTTCCTCCTGCTCTGTGTGCAGGTCCATCCTTTGTGGTTGGAATGGCCTTCCTTGATCTCAGTATACATAACAGGGGTTAGTGGGAGTCTGAACACTGAAGGTATTCAATACAGGTTAGACAGCTCTCAACAGAAATAATTTAAAGGCAGTTCTATCATTGGATGGGAATTCGTGTCATCTCAAAATTCTATTCTTTCCCAAGCTGAAATGAATATCCCGTATTCCCACAGCACTTAGCATTACTAATATAATACTTAGCATTGTCTTCTTTTGTGTTACTCCCTCCTTAAAACCTGAACCCTTGTAGAGAAGGAACTACAATTGTTCCTGAGGAAGTTGTAGGGTATAGATAGTCATTTAGACCAGACTCTGGAAGCTGACTGCCTGGGCTTAAATCTCAAATCTTATTCTTCCCACTTGTATGATCTTGAGCAGGTTACTTGGTTTCTTTGTGCTTCAGTTTCTTCATTTGTAAAATGGTGATATTATTAATGATATCTATCTTATGGGGTTGTAGTAATGAATTAAATACTGTGAAATGATTAAAATCATGCCCAACAGATATTAAGCTTTCAAAAGTTCACTAATATTATATTTCCTATTCATTCATTTACTTAAACATTTACTGAGAATCTACTCTTTGTCTTACTGTACAAAATGCTACCCCATCTTCTATTCCTGTAAAGAAAGTCTTGTGAGAAAGTCTTAACTATGAGGGATAATGTCATAAAAATGAGCAAAAAAAAAAAAAAAAAAAAAAAAAAAATATATATATATATATATATATATATAATTGAGGTTCAAAAGAAATGATCATAAGTTATACTCTCTTTCCCCAGAAGGCATTTATCAGGTTTTGTTTTTTTTTTTTTTTTTCATAAAAACATCACAACTATCTTTTGGCTGGTCTATAACCTATGTGAAGACAGAGAATGTGTCATTCATCCCTTAGTTCATGTGTCTAACCAGCTGCTGGATAAGAAGCATCCATTCAGGTAAAGGTTCAATGAATTGATGAATAAGTACATGTAAATGGGATTCTTCAGCTGGATCTTAAAGGATGGATAGGAGTTTAATAGGTGGAAACGGAAGAGAACTTAAGTCCAGACATTGAGATCAAAGACTCGAGCTTCCTGACTACTCTAGCATAATGATTTCTTACTTTGCAATCTTGTAACTATATTCTCTTGTAATAGAGAAACTATATTCCTGACACCTAAGGCCTGTACTTTCATGCCGTGTCCTTCATCTTCAGTTTTCCTGAAGATGAACTTGGCTCCTTGAGGACACAAACCCTCCTTCTCTAACATTCTCTTTTTCTGGATCTGAGCACAGATGTACACACACAAAAAGACCACTGTGCTATAGGAAAGCAACGTGGACTTGAGGTAAATTACCCTAATCCTGGCTCTTCTGCTTACTAAGAGACTTTAGGTACATAAATTAACTTGCAAATCTCAGCTTCTTTTTCTATAGATTAGGAATTAACAATGCCTTTTTAGAAGATGTTATAATGATCCAATTTATCGATTCATTCATTCATTCACTCATTATTTACTTTTCTGATGCCTACCAAGAACTCTATTAAAGCACTACAGATATATACATCCACACATACTTACGTATATGTGTATGTATGTACTTCCTCTACTCTTAAGGAGTTCATGATTTAGTGGGAATAAATTTTTTAAATGAAAAAAAAAATTTTTTTAAATGAACATGCTTGCAAACGTAAAGAAGGCCACAGAAATGTAAGGTACCTTGACAACTCTCTAACTTTAAAGCTCATTTTCCTTAAGGTGACTTTGTGACCTACAGAAAGAGTGATTCCACAGATTCTGTTTGTAAGTCCTCATCCTAAAAGGTCATTTTGAATTTCCTCCACAGCATCTCCCACAGTCAGTAAACCAACTTCTGTTTGAACCCCTCTGAATGCTCTAATCCAAAGGCAGCCATTTTACACAATGAAAAGATCCCACTGAATGGGAGAAGATATTCACCAATGGTACATCTGATAAGGGGTTAATATCTAAAATTTATTAAAAACTGATACAACTCAACACACACACACACACAAATCTAATTTTAAAAATGGGCAGAGAACCTGAATAGAGATTTCTTCAAAGAGGGCATACAGATGGCCAAAAGACATATAAAAATATTCTGTCACTAATCAGAAAAATGCAAATAGAAACCACGATGATTTATCACCTCACACCTGTCCATCAAATCAACAAACAAGTGTTGGCAAGGGTGTAGAGAAAAGAGAACCCTTGTGCACAGTTGGTGGGACTGCAAATTACAAATTCATGCAGCTACTACAGGAAACAGTATGGAGATTCCTCAAAAAATTAAAATTAGAACTACCTTATGGCCCAGCAATTCTACTTCTGGGTATTTATCCAAAGAAATCCAAAACACTAATTCAAAAAGATATATACACCCCATGTTAACTGCAGCACTATTTACAATAGCCACGGTACGGAAACAACTGAAATGCCCATCAACATATGACTGGATAGAGAAAGTGTGGTATATTTATACAATGGAATATTTAAAAGAATGAAATCTTATCATTTGTAACAACATAGAGTGGCCTAGAGTGTACTATGCTAAGTGAAGTAAGTCAGAATGAGAAAGACAAATACTGTATGATCTCACTTATATGTGGAATATAAAGAACAAAATAAATGAACAAACAAAACAGAAAGAGACTCATACATACAGAAAACAAACGGTTACTAGATGAGAAGGGAGGTTAGGGGGATGGGTGAGAAAGGTGAAGAGATTAAGAAGTACAGATTGGTAGTCACAAACTAGTCATGGGTATGTGAAATACAGTATGGTAAACATAGTTAATAATATTGTAAAAACTGGGTACTAGACTTATAGGGGAGATCACTTCATAAACTATATAAATGTCTAACCAGTACACTATATAACTGAAACTAATATAATGAATGTCAACTATAATTAAAAAATAGTCACGGGGATGTAAAGTACAGCATAGGAAAGATATTTGATAATATTGTAATAACTATGTACAGTGTCAGGTGGGTAACAGACTTACTGGGGTTATCACTTTGTGAGGTATATAAATGTCTAATCACTATGTTGTTTTATACAACTGAAACTAATAAAAAAATAAAATAAAAAACCAAAGGCAGCCTCTTTCTGTATTAACACAGAGTAAAGCCCTAGATCATTCTTTCATTATGAAGCTCTTGTCATAATAAAAAGTCCAAGCAAAGAAACATTAGTAGAGTATCATCTGATGATAGATCAGTGCTCAGTAATGCTAACTCAAGTTAAAGGCATGGTGACCATATTGTGCAAAGTGAGGGCAGAGGGACTTGGCTATTCTGAAATGCAGGCACTTCCAAGGAAGTTAAATAAAAATCACTGCCAACATCAGGCATCAAAATGTACTCCGGATGTCCAGCATATTAATAGCACTAAGGTATTTATCAACTCTCTTGGGTCTTTCAGTATTATCAATGATGTTCTAAGAGGCTGAATGCTGCACATTTAACAGAGAAAAAAATGATCTGCAGCAGGCTAATTTGTTGCTTCCCAGGAGACTGGAATAATTTATGTCAGTTCTGCACTAAGTAACATTAATTCTGTCTATCTTCCTGTCTGTGGAGAACAGGCTAAGTAAACTAGGGCTGGGTTGGTAAAACATCAGTTATTTAGGACACCTTGGGACTGTCTGCAAACCCACAAATACAAGGTCAGACAATTAATTTTGAGAACTTATCCTAAAAAAAGGGCTACATACCACATTGCAGAATATCACTATGGTCACCTTTGAAGTACTCCCCTTGGGAAGCTATGCACTGATACCAGCGCCTAGTCCACCCTTCAAAGCAATGTTGGAACTCTTTTTCTGGAATGGCCATCAGAGCTGTCATTGTACCTTGCTAAGGTTATGAGTTGTTTGTACAGTGCTGCCAACGTAAGTACACAGTGGCAAGTTCACGAATATAATTGTCAAATTTTGGGTACAACAATAGCTCTGGCGGCCATTCCAGAAAAAGAGTCCCAAAATTGCTTAGAAGAGTAGACTAGATGCTGGTATTGGTGCACAGCTTCCCAAGGGGCGTACTTCAAAGGTGAGTGTAGTGATATTCAGCAGTGAGGTGTGTAGCACTTTTTCTAGGATGAGTTCACTAAATTAATTGTCCAACCTCATACACTACTTATTGTCTTTATCATAAAGTGCCTTTCAATCAAGGTGGTTCAGTGTTCTCACCAAATCTAAAATCTATCGACCCCTACCAGAATATGGAACCTCTAAGCCTCAGCACCAATTCTCCCTTCCCCTGTAAACTCTAATCAAGCACAAAGCTGTTCAAGTGCCCAAAGACTCACAGATTTTGTGTGTTCTGGGCGTGGAGCAATCACTGGAGGTGGGGTAGCATCATCATCATCATCTTCATCTTCTGAAACCGGTGGCACTGCAGGGGTCTCAGACACTGTTTTCACGTTCTGTGTAGCAGAAAAATCCAAATTCATCAGGTTCAGGTGACATGGAATTTAAGCTACCAGGATCACAATCTCTCAATCCCGCCTCAAAGGACCTGACAGCTCTTCTGAAACCACATCAGTCTCCAAGCTCACCACCTTTGCATACAGCCAATCAGGTGGCTACCCTCTCTTCTTTTAGTCACCACTGTCCACTCAGTCCCTTTCTCATACCTAGAGCCTAATTATAAATTAGGAAGCCAGTTTACAACCTCTTCACTTGCCTCCCCTATCCAAACCCTGAAGACAAGATTACTCTATGAGTTTTACTCTCCAAATGGGCAATAAAACACAAAATGTATGGAAGGGGTCAGAACTTGGGAACTTTACAAAGTTTATCACTGTAATTCCTTACTCCTTTCTAATACAGTTACTACAAGTCCAGACAGGCTTTTGCCTCTCCTTTTCCTTTCTTTACCAAAACCTACTGCAACCCATTATGTCCTCAAGTGCCCTTGCCTGGACCTGAAGATAGAGAACATCAGCAGCCCCTTGTCGCAAGAGAACAATGAGTCTCTCCCCAGGGTGGGCACTATCCATCTCACTAAGCTTTGCCCTGTCCTAGACAACCTTACGAGCATCACTCATTGGATCCTCTATAATCGCAGCAATTTGATTTCCCATGCAAACTGTAACAGGCTGGGCCACAAGGGGCAGGTTTGGGGGTAGGTCCAGGCAAAAATGTCATACCATTACTGTTCACAACACATATGCAAGAAACAGAGTAGCTCCTAAACATGAGATTTTTAAGACATTAAGTGATTACAGCATAGTACCAAAAGGGGAATAGGGATATTTTAATATATTTTTATATAATCCACAGTTGTAGATATTTTCAGAGGAACTTCCTTGTGCTCAGTAAAATACTGTGTTGGAGACTATTGATGTAAAGGTACAAAGATGAAAAATATGGTCTATGGCTTGCGGCAGTTCATCATCTGATAGAGGAGGCAGAGCGGGGGAGATCCCCCTCCTGCCTGCCATTTGGAACCTCTGGAAAGAGGACAGCTGGGACTTAGAAGGACAGAAGATAAGTGGAAAAACTTACCTTGTGGAATATTAGAGGGGAGCCACTGCTACTGCGTGGGAGACTGGCCTGTACCACATCTGACACACCAAGGTAAGGAAAACTGGCAATCTCATAGATTTTAACAAGACCTCCAGTGCAGACATAATTTAAAAAGTAACGGTGCCAGGCATGTGTAAGCAACTGGCTTTGGTGACCACAGGCAATAAATCTACCCTTTTGGTCTCAAGTTTCATCACGTAAGGAATGTGGAGGAAAAGGAGTTATATAATTTGAGAAGTGATTTTAGGTCACTTTCAGTTCTAAAATCCAATAGAGGTTCCTTCCCTGTCAAATCATATGTTTTGATGTATTTCTGCTCTAATTTCTTTTCTTACCAGTATTCTACTCCACAAAATTTAACTAGGAACCCAAAATGGGAATTTAAGTTAACGCAGCAGCCTCCTCAGGACTGGGCAGCCTTGGGGCTCCCTGATGTTTACTATACACACTAAGTTTGTTTGCTCCCTAAAACTCTGTAGAGAAAGGAATTTCATCACCTTCCTCAGCAACACATTCTGTTTTCCACCGATAATAGCTTTGGGTGGTAGTATTAACAACTATCAGAATCAAAAGATATAAGTTTTTGTCCCAAAATTTTACTTCTTAACTCTGTGTCCTTGGGCAAGGCTGTCCCACTCTAAAGCTCCAAGTTACTCAACTCTAAAATGGGGATAATATAATGACAGCACTCTCTGCCTACCTCAGAGGGCCAATAGGAGGATGAAATGAAATGATGTGAGTATAAGAAAACCTTGTAAATGGTAAGGAGCTAGAAACATATAAGGAATCAATTAAATTATCATTATGTCTAATAACCACAAACCTCTGTTTTTATAAAAGGCCAGTGACTTCAATTCACTCATTCATTCACTGGGTACCAGGCTGTATTTTATGGTCTGGGGGTATACTGAAGAACAAAATAAAGTCCCTGGTCTATCTATGGTTTACATTTTAGAAGAAGAGACACTCAAAATTAATCACCAAGTGTCAAGTAGTAGTAATTTTTTAAAAATCATATGAGTGTAGAGATCGGTTGTAGGGAAGTAGAAAAATATTACTTTAGATAGAATAGTCATGGAATGGCCTCTCTAATGAAAAGTTGTATAAGCAGTGGCCTGAATGAATTAAGAAAGCAAACCATGGGACTCACTGGGAAAAGAATATTCTTGGCAGACGGAAGAACTAAAAAGACCCTGAGATGGAAACGTGCTTGGTGTGCTACAAAAACCTCTAGGAGGCCTATCTATGTTGCTGAGACATGCTTATGATTTAAAAACTGCTAGATTTTAGGTAAAAGCAGTAGGAATCTCTAATGTTCTGGGACAGGGATGCTCCTATCCACCACACCCCCAGCTCTGTAAGACTGGAGGGTCTTCCAGGGCAAGGCAGGCTATAACTATGTATTCAAAGAGGCTCACTTTCATTTGGAGGAGTGAGCAATACCAAGGCCTAGTTGTGCCGTGAGTGAAGTGACCTCCCAGAGGTGGTAGCAGGGCCAACTGCTCGGATCCATTAGCCTAAGATTGCAGTCCTGGATGGGGTAAATAAATTTCTGACTGAATCTGTTTACAGGCACAGCAGACTCTACAGAGTAGCCTCACACATGCCCAGCTGTGTGCATATACATAAAAGATTCAAAAGTGGAAAAGCTGGGACAGACCTAAAAGAGATCTCAATTATTAGCAGAACTAGAACAAAAATTAGCAAGAGTAGAGAAGATTTGAACAACAGTATCAATCATCTCAACCTAACTGACATATAAAGAACATTTCACCCTAGATTTGCAAAATACACATTCTTTTTTTAAAAATTTTGCATTTTTAAATTAAACTTATTGGGGTGACATTGGTCAGCAAAACTGCACAGTTCCAGGTGTACAGTTCTTTATCATCTATGCAGAATACATGTTCTTTTAAAGCACATATGGATCATTCTTCAGAACAGACCATATGCTAGGCCATAAAACACATCTCAATAAATCTAAAAGAATTGAAAACACAAAAAAATGTACTCTTTGACCACAACCGAATTAGAGTTCAAAAACAGGAAAGACATTTCTCCAAAGATGATAAACTAATGCTCCAAAGGCACAGGAAGAGATGCTTAATATCATTACCAATTAGGAAATGCAAATCAAAACTACAATGAGATATCACTTCACACCCACTAAGATGGCAATATTCAAAAACCAAACAATAACAATTATGGGGGGAAGATATAAAGAAATTGGAACCCTCATAATTGCTGGCGAGAGTGTAAAATGGTGCAGCCTCTGTGGAAAATAGTCTGGCAGTCCTCAAAAGGTTAAGTATATGACCTAGTAATTCCACTCCTAGGTATATATATTCCCACAAGAAATGAAAACATACATCCACATAAAAACTTGCACATGAATGTTCACAGGAACATTATTCATAATAGCCAAAAAATGGAAACAACCCAAATGTCCAGTAATTGAATGGGTAAAAAAAGTAGTATCAATACAATGAAATATTAGTCAGACACAAAAAGGAATGAAGTACTTATACATGTCACAAAATGGCTGAACCTTGCATACTTTATGCTAAGTAAAAGAAGCCAGACAAAAAAGACTACATGTTATATTAGTTCCTTTATGTAAAACGTCTAAAAAAGGTAAATTTATACAGACAGAAAGATCAGTGGTTTCCTAGTACTAGGTATGGGAGTTTGAATGACCTGTAAAAGGACACAGGGAACTTTTGGGGGCAATAGGAATGTTCTAAAACTAGATTGTGGTCATTGCTGCACAAGTTTACAAAATTAATAAAATTGTTAAATTGTACAATTAGAATGGGTGAATTTCATGGCCTATAAATAATACCTCAATAAAGCTGCTTTTTAGTTACATATAACTAAAATTTTAAGTTATATATAAAATCAGTAGGTTCTCATTTTACATTTTAAATAATACAGAAATATGAGGGCTGTCCAGAAAGTATCCAGCCATGTAATATGAAAAACAGAGGCATTTATGGCTGGATTTTTTTCCAGACATACACAAGGAGTTAAAAGTAAACATTTCTCAGGAGTGCCTGGTAAAGATGGCAAGTTAAACACGGGCATCTATTTCTTGAAATCTCACTAGAACTATAATAAAGGAACAGTCTTTAAAGGCATTAAATCCAGAAGAAGGCAAAGAACAGGAAAAGAGTCAAGAGCAGCAAAAAAGAAGGCAATCACAGATGGATAAGCAGTAACTGACTCAAGGAGGGTGAATCCAAAGCTGACAGTGGGCAAAGCTGACATACACGCTGACATACATACATACACACACACACACACACACACACACACATACACACACACACACATAAAAACACATATATACACACATACAAACACATGCATGTACACACATATACATGCAAACACATATATACATACACACATACATGCACACACATACATACACACATATACATACACATATATACATATACACACATACACACATACATACACACACACACTCACACACACACACACACACACACATACACATACACATTGCAGGATCCTCAAAAGGCACCATATACTTCTGAAACTGGAGATGAAGTGGAGGAGGAGGGGAGATTACTAAAAGGCAGATTCAATTAAAGTTATTTAAGTTGCTGTTAGATGCACAAAGCTCTTCCTCTACACCCCTGAGTCATTGCCCTCCCCTACCCTAACAGAAAACTGGAGGTTTATTCTCTGGAGAAGGTAAAACAGAGGATGTCTAGATAGGAATGTCAGCACAGTTAAGTATGAGAATCATATCAAAAAACAAGGTAATTAAGTGAATATATGCACACTGAATGCTGAGACCGCTAGCCTTCTCCCCATTCTAGGCTCCTAGAATACTTGTACTCAAACCTTTATTCTCAAAGCAAGAGATTAGAAGATTCTTCTCTGTATCTGACCAGCCTAAATTCTAAAGACAAAAAGGGAAGTTTCTCCAAATGGTCCAGTTGGATTATTCTACAGTGATACAAACAAACAAATGAACAAACATAAACAAAAGAAAACTAATTATGGTGATGACTGCATAACTCTGAAAATGAATTAAAATCACTGAATTATATACTTAAAATTCAATGTCACAACCAATGAGCTTAAAATTCTCGTAAGGTTAGTATCCCAATCACAAATATGAGCAGCATTATCTCCAAGGATTATCCAGTATCCAAGGAGTACCTCTAACATAAAAGGGAGAAACCAAAACAAAGGGAGGAAAAGGATACCTGGATAAAACAGACTAGATAGGGAGAAGAACAGAACAAAAGAAAGCCGATCATTTATTTCAGATATATGCAAAAATATGCCAATTCTGGAAACAATAATAGGATGCTATAATTTTTTAAGTAAAAATAAGTAAGAGTTCTTAGAAATTAAACATGGAAACTGAAATGAAATTTTCAATATATAGATTGAAAAACAAAGTTACGATCTTTACTTGTCCCAACATGTCTTTATTTTGACCTCATGCTTGAATGCTAGATTGATTAGGTATAGAATTCTTGGTTCTAAATAATTTTCCTCAGACCTCTGAAGATATTGCTCTTTTGTTCATTATTGTTAAATGAGGAACATTCGCTACATTCTCTTTGAAAGCTCTGAAGATTTTTCTCTTTGTCCTTGAGCTTTTTCCAGTTATCTGATTTGGTAATGGGTAGGCCCTTCCATCTGAAGACTCATCATGCCTTTCTTTAGCTGAAGGGTTTTTCTTCTATTATTCCTTTGATTATTTTTTTCACTCTAGTGCCTCAGTTATCTAATTCTTCTTGAATCTCTTTGCCTAAACCTCCTTTGCCTCTTATTCTAGTATTTTCTATCTGTTTTTATACTTTATATTAATTCACCCTTATATGCACTGGCTTCTTTTTAACCCTTGTAAATTTATTTCTTTAATCCTATTTTTAATTTCTAAGAATTCTTTTTTATCCTGAGCTGTAATAGCGGTGTGTTTTTGTGGGTGCAACATTTATAGAACTCCTCTGAACATACTAATTTTTATTTTTTTTAATTCTCTGTCCTGAATTATCTACTTCCTCTGGGTACAGTTTTTTTTACCTTGATCCTTCTCTTTGTTGCTTTGTTTCCCTCAAGCACCTACAGATCCTTAGCTATCCATTCATATTTATAAAGTGAAGGGCTAGACTGACTGATGTATGTAATTAGCATGAATTTCTTACAGTGTGTAAGTCTGTTTCTCCACTGCCCCTCCTCGGAATGTAAGGTCTGATGTAGTCCACATGTAAATTACAGAGAGTGGTTACTGCTAAGCATTATTTTGGAGTATGTTGGCATGGAAGGGCATGTAGGGTAAAGATTTCTCCCCGCCGCACCCCCCTCCCCACACCCCAGTTACCAAAAGTATAAGAAGTTTACTCTTGAGGTGAAGAAATTTAATGTATTTTCTTCTACTGCAGAGCTACTTTTTTCTCCTTCTCTTTACCTGCTGTAGAGATCTGTAGTTAACTCAGGTTCGGTTCTGCTTCTCTCAGACCCTTATAACCATACCAAGGAGTTCTCCTTAAGTAGGCAGTTTACTTTCTTTAGAAAATTATCTGGTTTAAGCTGAGAGCCAAAATTCTGCTACCTGTGCTCACTGTAAGATGGAGACCATCTCTGCTGTTTCAAATGCAGAATTTTAACTAACATCTTTGAAGATAACTCAGGACTCCTTCCTGCTTCTAATATATATTCTCTCAGCCCTTTTTCTCTGGAGCTACTCTTATCTCTGTAGAGTTTTCTCTTCCATATACTTTTAGCTATGGTTTCTATTGCTTTGATCAATCTGATCTCATCTGCCTTTTTTTTTTTTTTTTTTTTTTTTTTTTTTTTTTTTTTTTTTTTTTTTTTTTTTTTTTTTTTTTTTTTTTTTTTTTTTTTTTTTTTTTTTTTTTTTTTTTTTTTTTTTTTTTTTTTTTTTTTTTTTGGCTAGTTCCCTGGCTGGGAATCAAACCCAGGCCAGTGTTGAGAACTCCAAAGCCTGGCTACTACACCACCAGGGAACCCCCTGATCTTATCTGCTTTTTATCTTCCATGAATTCCTGACAATGGTTCATTTTTGTCTTGTTTTTGTTTTGGAGCACTGTTTTGAATCTATTTTTTAATATATCTTCTCTGATATCAAGAAATTTGGGGCTCTTGAGCCATTTTCCTGCTTGAGCCTGCTCCTACCTCTTTAGAGTGTACTTTCTCTTCAATAAATTATCTCTTTGTTTCACCTTTATGAAAAAACAAAAAACAAAACAAAAAAAGAAACAAAAGAACTGTGGGATAGCAAGTGAGATAAAACATGAATCCAATTTCCAGAGGAATCTTTAAAGATGTTAGTTTAGACTAAAACGCACATCCATTTATGTCAATCTCCTATTTAAAATATTCCTTAGCACCAGCACAAAGTCCAAGTTATTTGACCTGAGATGATGGATCCTTAACTTGTCTTTTGTTCATGCTACCTCAGACAAGAAAGCATAGCCCTTTCCTCTGCCTGACAGCATTACCTGTGTTTACCTGACACTCTATTATAAATCCTTGTTTGTATGTTCTGATTCCTCACTAAATTGTGAGATAAAGAACAAAAACTTTACCAGTCCCTGACTCCCCAGCCTATCACAGAGAATTCAGGCACTAAAAGGCACAGCATCTGAGATCTCAGACCAATGAGCCACAACAGAATTTTAGAGCCAGAAGGCCCTTAAAGATCATGTTTGTCAAATAAACAAATAGTTAGCACCCAACAACTCTGTGCAAACTTCCCTATAATATCAGGTGGGATAAATCACTCCCTCACATATGATCCAACTGTACATTATTTATATTTCCCTTGCAGCCCTTATCCCTCTAGTCTTTTATTACTTTTTCCCTCAAGGACTGACATAGTGCATGTTCATTTTTGTATCACCAACACTTGGGCACAAAAAAGGGCCAAGTAAATATTTATAGTATGAATGAATAAAGGATAATTAGGAGAAATGAACTTGGTATTGGTTTCTACTACTACCTCATTCAGGAGTAGGGAGTAAGTCACTTAATCTCTCTGGGTCTCAATTTCTTGGCCTGTGTTATAGGGGTAATCACCCTGTCCAATTATGTCACAAATCAAGTGAAATGATCTGTAGGAAATCAATATAGAATGTGACAACATGCTGCCACAATAAAACCACATCCCCCATGCAAAACTAGTAAGGAAACACAGAGTACTGGGCCCCTGGGACGAATACTCTGAATAGGGAGAGAGAATGTCCCTGACGGCCTGAGTAACTGTAACTGTAGATACTAAACCAGCACAGGTTTTTACCAAACAGGTGTTATCCTCTCTGCCATATGGCATGAGCCCCAGGGCTCTTCCTGCTCACTCACAAACAACATAGCTATGGCTCTACTGCAGTCTCCTTTATAAAACCTCTCTGACATCGTCTTTCTCAGTTTCCTGACACATGAAAAGAATCCTAGACTGGCATTCAGAAGACCCTAGTTCTAATCCAGCTCTGCCACAATAGCTAATTATAGTCTTCAGGAAAGTCTGTTTTTCTTCCTGGGAACTGGGAATGATAATACTTTCTTCACAAGGCAATTGTGAGGAATAATTATGCTAGCATACATGAAGTTATTAGCACAGTGCCCAGCACACATTAGCCACTCAATATATGATAGATGTCACCCCTCCTATAAAAGCATAAAGATATTTGAGCCACAAAGCACAACTCAGCTTTGTTCAATCCCCTCCTTCAACAATTTACTGTTCGATAATGGTAAGAACCTCCCAAAGATCTTAATGTTTGCAAGTTCTTCCTTATCTTTTAATTACATCTCTTCCTTTTGAAAAAAGAATGAATCAGGGGAAAACAATGCAGACTGAGAATCTGATATCTATTGCCCTTAACCCTTCTTAATTTCAGTTTTACCATCTATAAAACAAAGGTAATAACCCACTTCATTAAACTCCTGTGAGGATTAAAAGAAACTGAATAAGAAAGGACCCAGTGTGCTACAAGGCACAGAAGGCACTGGTGGCATGGTTCAAAATATTTTGATGCTGACTCAATACTGTGTAAGAACTTAGTATTCCCCTGCTTAAAATTCTTCAATAGCTTCTCATTACCTTAAATATAGTTAGAACTCCTACATGATCTGACCTGTTTACCATTCCTCCTTGTCACCCACTTGTAGTCCCTTCACACTTCACATTCCAATCATAACAAACTACTTGCAGTTCCCTGTACAAGGCATACCCTGTGAACGTCCTTGTCTTGGCACATGCTATTTATTCTGTATCTGTCTGGAAAATCCTCGTCCCTTCTTAATTCTTGCCCTAGCTAATGAACTCTTTCAGCTCAGACTCTACCACCAAGAAACTTCCTCTTACACATGCAGCTATACATTTAGTGGTTATTTGCCAGATGCCTCGATACAGCAATTAACAAAACATACATAGTCACTGGCCTCATAAAGTTTTAGCACACTGCACTATAACTCTTTGTCATTCACAAACTGGGAGATTATTAGGAGTTGGGACAATGTCTGATTCATCCTCTATTACCACTTCTCCACAGGACCTGGCACAGAGTAGGGATTTTGCAAATGTTTAATAAATCAACATGACATAACCACTTTTGCACAAGAGACAACATCAGGTATGATGAACAGCATTATTTGCTTATATTTGTCACAGCTTACTATTAAAATATCCCTTTCAGACACATAAACATCTCATTTTATCTGCTATGGAAAATAGAATTTGTTAAGTTGAAAGGGGCAAAGGGACCTTTGAGGTCATCTAGTTTCACTCCAGCCAATTCATCAACAATTCCTGTAACACCCTTTCAGGAGACAGGGGACTGAATGAATAACTTCAGAGGACTTAATGAATAACCTTAAATGAACAGAATCTGTTCCCTTCAGACCCTCCCAACCAAAGAAAGAGAATCCTCTTCTAAATTCAGGTTTTTGAAGACATGCTCAGGTAAAGCAAAGTGTTATTGATGAAAAATTTTGGGAGTTCCCTAGTGGTGCAGTGGCTTAAGCTTCGGAGCTGGCGCTGTCAGTGCTGCGGCCTGGGTTCGATTCCCAGCCAGGGAGCTACCCACATACCAAAAAGCAAACAAAACAAAACAAAAAAACTTCAAGCTCAGAAAGGCAAAGGTTTTCCCAAGGATCAAAGCTACAAATGAAAAACTGAGCTGAAAAGTCAGTTCTTCTGGTTTTAGGTTAGGATTTCCCGAATATTAAACAATAAAGTTGGAAGGGATATCTACTATTTACTAAGTTCAATTCCTTTATTATATAGATAGGGACTCTGAGGCCCAGAGTGAAGGAGTGACCTAGATGAGTGCCTCCTAGCACAGGCTCTGCTCCTGTCATACTGTCTTGATTCCTAAATACCACACATATCCACATGAGAATAGAGGAAATAAAGACTTACCAAAGTGTTCGAAGAATTATAATCCTCAGCTAATTTATCTGCAAAGGAAAAAAGACATGGAATTCAGTCAGTAAACAATTATAGTTAACCTGTTCTTGAGAGTTAAGGAAATCTATCCGGTCAAACATTTGCAGGCCCAGAAAATAATAACACTATTACTGTACTATGGGCCCAACACCATGCTAAGCACATTTTACACACCACCTCCTTAAATCCTCACTATAGTTCTCATTACTATTATTATATCTACTTTTATAGATTTGGAAACTGAAGTTCAGAGATGCCAAGTAATTTGCCCAGAGTACACACAAGTCAAATAGAGTCAAGATTTGAATCCCGGTCCAGTTCTAAACACTACGCTAAAACTGTATCCACATATCACCAGGTTTGAATGGTCTCTGCAATCTAAAAGAAAGGGAAATAATTTGTAGTTGGCACTGTTCTGACCCATCCATGAGAAATTATGACTAGCCTGCAGCTTCAGCTTTTAGAAAGTATGCTCTACATACATGTCTATTCCACACAGGGAGAAAAAGACTAAGGCTTAGGAAAAGAGAGGCATTAATCTTGTCAAGTATAATTAAAGGCAGGGTCTTGTTTCTAATAATAGATTTGAGTTCTCTCAATGAGGCAATTCCCATATTTTATTGATGCTGAGATGTACACTTTTTCACATTAACATCTCTGAAACAGAGATGTATCCTACAATCAAAAGCACTTCATGTTTTTTTCTTTAGTGGTATATAAAAAAATGGTACATCTTACAGTCAATGATATCTTAGACTTAATAAAATATGAAACATACACCCAATGGAGATCTTGGCAAGAAAGTAAGTTTAAAGACTAAGTATTGTGTTTGGTTTTATTCTTTAATTCCTAAGGATGTAAGAATAAAGTGACTTTGCTGGTTCATGATCAGTGGAATTGAGGGGAAATATTCTACCAAATCCAACATATTCCTCACCAATAATGAAGTCCCAGAGAATGTCCAAGATCCCAATTCCATTATATAAGAAAGTTCCAGGTACAGCTTCTTTGGTTCTATGACAAATAATTAACCCACAAACTGCGACAATATGCTTTTAAAACAAACCCTGAATAGTCATCTGTATCCTAGAGAAATCAACTCATGATATACCTTAAACATAATTCATTTCTTTTTCTTGTCCAAAAGAACTTCAGCTTAGGCAGAGCACAGTGCAACACTATGCCTTCACTGCACCACACGCAACCTTATGCACTGCTAGTGTTTTTGAGGACGGGGTATTCTGGTAATAAATATATCTCCACTATACAGAAAACAAGCACTGCTCCTTTTAAATGTGATGTGCAATTTCTATACATCAAAATAAAATTCCATAGCATGATGACATAGCAGAAAGTACTTCCAACCCCTTCATTTTACAAATGAGGAAACTAAGGTTCAGAGAGAAAACAGAAACTGGTTCAAGGTTACATAAATCAGGGGCAAAAGTATGGCTAAAACTCAGATCTTTGAGTTGTCAATCTAATCTACTTTTTGCCTATCAAATCAGCTACTATTTGGTACAGAAAATAAAGTGTTGAAAAAATAGAACACTTGGCAAAAAAGTTGGCATGGAGTATTATGCTCGGATTATAGACAGCAAAGGGTTTAAAGGACCAAGTTTAAAACACACTTCCATCACCTATCAGTTGAGTAAGTCACTTAGTTT
Source organism: Lyroderma lyra (assembly GCA_004026885.1). Classification (NCBI taxonomy): domain Eukaryota; kingdom Metazoa; phylum Chordata; class Mammalia; order Chiroptera; family Megadermatidae; genus Lyroderma; species Lyroderma lyra. The sequence goes on along the minus strand of PVJL010002139.1, from coordinate 135,813 downwards.
CTCTGAGCCTAATTAATTTCTGAGTCTGTAAAATGAGGATAATAATCTTTGTCCTACCAACCCCATAAGGCCAGTATGAGAATCAAATGAGATAATTCAATACAAGAATATACAAATTAAAATAGTATTAATGTAATTAATAGTACAAGGGGGGAAACAGGAAAAGGAGATTATATTAAAAATAAACTGTGCCAAATATACAGTTTTGCCTAGAGTTGGCCCTGGTCTTCAACTTTTAGAAAATTAAAAATCCTGTATGAATGCACGCACACATGTGCACACATAAACACAAATATAGTCAATGTTATTCACATATGCATGCACAAATGAACCTATGCACAATTATGTGAATGTGTCTGTCTAGACACATTCATTCATGAATACTTGAGTGGACTTGAATTCCGAACATATACAAACCCAGAGCTATGCTGTCATATACATATATGGTACTTGTACACATCTATACACATGTACACATAAAAAAAAAAAGAAATGCTTCCAAAGACTTTACTGCTGAGGCTTTCAAAGCTAGCTTCTAATCTCATGTCTCTAAAACAAACTACCTAAATCACAAGCTCTAATCTCCTGACTAGATAGATATCTTGCCCCCAGCACCTCTCAATCCCTGTTTCTCCTTGAAATGACCAAGTCCTTCAATGAGAGAAGTAAGACAGACCCAGTGGGGCCAGACGTGAAGGAAGAAGTACTGCTGAGAACGTGTATGACCCTCACCTGGACACCACTATGGCAGCAGGAGCAAAGCTGCAGTCTGTCATCCTTACCATCTGTGCCCTTTAATACAAGCCAGATACCTGCTGGGGAAAGCATCCTTCAAAATTAGCTAGTTCATCCTAGTTCTCACCTTTCTCAACATTCCTGCCCTTTGAAAAAGACAGCATGAACTCTGGAAAGAACAGCAGACTCAGAATTAAGAGACTAGCTCTGCCACTAATTTAGCCATATTAGAAAGTCCTTTTTTGGCTTTAATGTCCACAAAACAAGAAGTAACTGCAAGTGATATATACTAAGGATATTTCTTGCTCTAACATTCTAAGATGCTATATAAAAGGTAAGTTTCCAGAAATACAGGTCTTCTCATAACTTATTTAGAAAAACAGAAATCTCTCTGCTATAAAAGGAGGTTCTCCAAAGAAAGTTACTAGAGGCAAGTAATAAATTCAAAGGGTGCAGGTATAGGAATTAGGAGACCTGGATTCTAATTCCAATTCTTCTATTAAAAACAACTCTGACTTTTTCACAATGGGTTTACTGGCAAAGCACAAGAATAGTGAAAATCGCTGCTCTAACTAATCTAACCCAAAATGGGAAAGGACAAGACTCACATCAACATCATCATCACTGGACATGTAGATCCCAGCAAGTCTACCACTATTGGTCATTTGATCTACAAATGTGGTGGGCTCGACAGAAGAACCATCTAGAAATTTGAGAAGGAGGCTGCTGAGATGGGAAATGGCTCCTTCAAGTATGCCTGGGTCATGGATAAACGGAAAGCCAAACATGAGAGCGGGATCCTCACTGATATCTTCCTGTGTAAATTTGAGACCAGCAAGTATTACGTGACCACCATTGATGCCCCAGGACACAGAGACTTTACCAAAACACAATTACAGGCACATCTCAGCTGACTGTGCTGTCCTGATGGTTGCTGCTGGTGTTAGTGAATTTGAAGCAGGAATCTCCAAGAATGGGCAAACCTGTGAGCAAGCCCTCTGGCTTATATACTGGGTGTGAAACAACTAATTATTGGTATTAACAAAATGGATTCCACTGAATCACCTTATAGCCAGAAGAGACACGAGGAAATCATTAAGGAAGTCAGCACCTACATTAAGAAAATTGCCATACTACCATTTGTGCCAGTTTCTGGTTGGAATGGTGATGACATGCTGGAGCCAAGTGCTAACAAGCCTTGATTCAAGGGATGGAAAGTCACCTGTAAAGATGGCAATGCCAGTGTTACAATGCCTGAAGCACTGGATTGCATCCTGCTACCAAATCGTCCAAGTGAAAAGCCTTTGCATCTGTCCCTCCAGGATGTCTACAAAATTGGTGGGATTGGTACAGTCCCTGTGGGCCAAGTGGAGACTGGTGTTCTCAAACCCATATGGTAGTCACCTTTGCTCCAATCAACACTACAACTGAAGTAAAGTCTGTTGAAATGCACCATGAAGCTCTTCCTGGGGACAATGTGAGCTTCAGTGTCCAGAATGCGTGTTTGTCAAAGATATTCATCGTGGCAATGTGTCTGGTGACAGCAAAATGACCCTCCAACGGAAGCAGCTGGCTTCATGGCTCAGGTGATATCCTAAACCATCCAGGCCAAATCCATGCTGGATATGCACCTGTGCTCTACTGTCACACAACTCACACAGCTTGCAAATCTGCTGAGCTGAAGAAGATTGATCATCATTCTGGGAAAAAGCTAGAAGATGGCCCAAAATTTCTGAAACCTGCTGATGCTACCTTGCCTATGGTTCCTGGCAAGCCCATGTGTGTGAAGAGCTTCTCTGACTATCCTCCTCTGGGATGTTTTGCTGTTTGTGACATGAAACAGAGAGTTGTTGTGGGTATCATCAAAGCAGTGGACAAGAAAGCAGCTGAAGCTGACAAGGTCACCAAGTCTGTCCAGAAAGTTCAGAAGGGTAAGTGCATATTATCCCCAATACCTGCTACCCAGTCTTAATAAGTGGTGGAAGAACAGTCTCAAAATTATTTGTCTCCATTGGCCATTTAAGTTTAATAGTAAAAACTGGTAAATGATTACAATGCATCGTAAAACCTTTAGAAGAAAAGAATGTTCTATGGACCATTGTATTTTTGTGTGTAGCAGTTTTTAAGTTATTAGTTTTTAAAATTAGTACGTTTTAATGAAACAAACTTGACCAAAAATCTGTCACAGAATTCTGAGACCCACTGAAATGAAGTTTAATGAGAAAAAAAAATAACAACAACAACAAAATAACTAGGAAAGACAGTCCCTTATATACAGAGTACATCTAAAGAACATTTATTACTACTGACCTGTTTTTCATTTGACTGATAAATATTAGTGCCTGGAGGAAGAAATTGGGCTTGCTTACTTAAAAGATATGCATTAAATATGTTATTAAATAACATAACGATATAAAGATAAATGATAGCTACATTTCCATAGTGCTAGTATAACCTATAAGGAACTTTCACATCATTGAGCTCATTTATTCCTCACTACCACCCCTAGAGACAGGAATTATTATTCCCACTTTGAGGCTCAAAGAAATGAAGTGACTATTAGAACCTAGTGAGTGTCAGAATTTAGATCTCCTAGCACAGACGTCTATGTTCTTTATACATATATATATATTACTTTTTTAAATGTGCAGTTTCAGAGTAAAGATGTAAGTTTGATGCAAAAAACCATCATCTTGGCTCTCAAATTCCAAAATTCCACCCTAATGAAAGTGCCATCTCTACTCTTTCCAATACTTCCTTCTTTCACCCTACACTAAAAGGCATGTGGAGTTTTTTCACCCAAATGAAATTCTTTCTTTCCTAGACTGCATTGGATACAATCCTCATACCTGTAAAGCTCATGTACTTCTGGCTGTTAGAGGTCTTCTTTGAGTTATAGAATTCTAATACATCCAGAACAGCCTGTGGGTTTTTCTTCTGCTCTGACTTAGTGATATTTGATGTCTGAAGCAAGCGAGCCCACTGCTCTGGCATCCCCTATAAGAGAGACATGCAAAACTGTCAGGAAGACACAGTCACAGGGAACACTGAAGGACAATAGAGTTAACTATAATACCTGCTAGCAGCTAAGGATGGCTTAGTCATTCCTTTCTCTCTATACCCTCACAGCACTATAGAGCCTCTTTTATAATACTTATCTCACTGTATTAGTAATGAATTTCTTGAGACTGTTGCTCCTTCACCAAACTATTCCTCCTTTAGAGCAGAAATCACATCTGATTTGTCTCTGTATCATCACTGCCCAGCACAGAGCCTGTTGCCAGAGTTCTATTTAAGAAATGAAGATTCAAAGGCTTCTTTGGTACAGTTTTAGAGATAAGGAAAGTGTCCCTTTAATGAGCATAAGAAAGTAGTAATAATAAGGGTGTCAGGCATCAGGAATACTGGAAATGATTGAATCAACAGTGCATAAGCCAGAACTCTAGAAGACCAATGGTTTGTGACTATGACTTACTGTAAACTCGCCTGTGACAGCATCAAAACCAACATGAATTGTGTGCTCAAAATCTGAAGGAAGAGAAATCTCTGGCCGTTCCTTCTCCTTCTTTTTATTTGCTGCAAAAGAAACAGGGATGAGAAAATTAAAAACAAACATTATTACATTTGTAGGCTTATGTAGCTCTTTATTGTAATGTAGGCTCCTTTAGAAGCCAAGGACTGCATACTTCATATATGTATTTACAGAGCCCAGCACCAGACTTAGATTGGAGTAGATGTTCAATGCATGATTAAAGATTTAACTTTTTGTTTAACTAAAGTAAGAAAGGTGCAGAAAGAACATTAATCAAAAGTTAATAGTCCCAGGGGGTTCCCTGGAGGTGTAGTGGCTAGGCTTCTGCGCTCCCAACGCCATGGCCTGGGTTCAATTACCAGCCAGGGAACCATCAAAAAAAAAAAAAAAAAAAAAAAAAAAAAGAAAAAGTTAAGAGTCCTGGTTCTACCACTAATGAGTCAATTGATCAAGGGTAAGTCACTTCCTTGTTCTGAACCCTGGTTTCCCCTTATGGGCTGCTTTAAGGTTCTCTAAATTACAGAATTTTGTATGTAGAAGCTGGTTTAATAATATGAATTACTATTTTATCAGGTGCTTACCATTTAATGGTTTAAGTTCTTTATATATATTAATTCACTTTAGCTTCACAGCAACACTATCAGTTAGGTACTCTCATCCTTATTTAAAGAAACTAAAGCACTGAGATTAACTTACCTGCCCAAGATCACATGGTTAGTAAATGGCTGTACCCAGACCCCAATCAAGGCAGTTTTGCTTAGAGCCTGAGCTCTAAATCACTAAGATATGCTGCATCCCTAGGCTAGGTCCTTAAAAGATTATTAAATCCAAATACTTATAGTCATCCCTCTCCTCTCAATGGTCTTACATAAAATAGATGTTCACTACAGTACTGCTGATCTGGCAGGAAAAACATCAACATTTAAGGAGTTGTAGTGTTAAAGTACTCTTTTTAGGGGTTGCATTATATCCTTCCAAAATCATCTGTCCTAAACTCATGATATCGTAGAATAAGACCTTATTTGGAAACAAGGTCATTGCCGATGTATCATTTGTATCATCCTCTAGTATTTACAAAGCATTCTCACATATATCAGTTCACTAGAGCTTCAAAACAACTATGTGACAAGCATAGCAGTGACCAGGGTACCCATTTGACAGAAGAAACAGTGGTTCCAAGAAGTTAGCAACCTGTCCAAGGTCACAGGGCATGTGAGAAGCAGATCTGGGACCAAAATTGAGGTTTTCAGATTCCCAGCCCTAGGACCTTTCTATTCTGTCACTCTGCCTCTCACGGATTGCTGCTGCTCATGATTATGTTATCTCTCCTCTCTCTATCAATGCATTCCAGTCCCCAAGTTATTAATGATTGTATTGTCTATACAGTGATCAAATTATTCACTCTTGTCCATCTTCATTACCATCATTCTATTTCAGGCATTGTTATCTGTGGTCTGAATTGTTCTAACAGTAACCTGTCGCCTGCACTCTGGTCTTCTCCAATACAAACAACAGTCAGGGTAATCTATTCCTTGCTGTTCAAAATAGTGTCCACATCACTTGGGAGGCTACTGGAAATGTATTAATAGGATCTTAAGCTCCACCCTAGACCCACTGAATCAGAATCTGAATTTTAATAAGATACCACATGATTTCTGTACCTATAAAAGCTTGAGAATCAAGAAAATGAGAAGTTAAACCACAGAGAAAATATTTGTAAAATATATATCTAATAAAGGACTATTATCCAAAATATACAAAGAACTCTTAAAACTTAACAATAAGCAAACAACTAACAAAATGTGCAAAAGACCTGAATTCACATATCACCAAAGAATATATTCAGAAGGAAAAGATGTTCAACATAATAAATATATCATTAGGGAAATGCAAATTAAAACAACAATGAAATACCACTACACACCTGTTAGAATAGCCAAAATCCAAAACTGACAACACCAAATGCTAACAAGGACGGGGAGCAACAAAAACTCATTCATTGCTGGTGGGAATGCAAAATAGCACAATTGCTTTGGAAGACAGATTGGCAGTTTCTTACAAAACTAAATATGCACTTACTATACAATCAAGTAATCACATTTTTTGGTATTTCACCAAATGAGCTAAAAACTTACGTTTGCACAAAAACTTACAATATTAATATTTACAGTGGTTTTATTCATAATTCAAAACTCGGAAGCAACCAAGATGTCCTTGAGTAAGGTGAATAAACTGGTACCTCCAAGAAATGGAATATTATTCAGGACTAAAGAGAAATGAGCTATCAGGCCATGATTTTTATTTGTTAGAGCAGTTTCAGGTTCACAGCAAAATTGAGTGGAAGGTGCACAGATTACTTATATACCTCCTGTCCCAACATATACATAATCTTCGCCACTATCAACATCTCATACCAGTGAGATATATTTGTTATGATTAATGAACCTATATCAACATATCATACTCAAGACCTTAAGTCCATATTTTACATTAGGATTCACTCTTGGTGTTGCAGATGTTATAAGTTTGGACAAATATATGACATATACCCACCATTATAGTATCATACAGAGTAAGTTTCATTGTCCTAAAATTCCTGTGTGTTTTTAAAGAAAGTTTGATGTAGAATTGTATACCTGAAACCTATATAATTCTTGCTAACAAATGTCACCCCAATAAGTCTAACAATAACAATTAAAAAAAAAGAAAAAAGTTTGAGAAGTTCCGCTCTCCAGACTTAAACCCTCTATTTCATTTCCCAGTACTTTGTTGCATACGTTCTACACCAAGCTTGTCCAATCTGCAGCCCAAAATGGCTTGCATGCAGCCCAACACAAATTCTTAAAACTTTCTTATAACAAAAATTCTTTCTTATTACAAAACTTTCTTATTACAAAAATTATGCACGGATCTTTTTTTTTTTTAGCTCATTAGCTATCAGTGTTAGTGCATTTTATGGTGCCCCAAGATAAGTATTCTTTCAGTGTGGCCCAGGGAAGCCAAAAGATTAGACATCCCTGTTCTACACCAACTACAATGAACCAGTTGATTCACCAAACATAATGGGTTCTTTCATACCTCTTCACGTTTTCTTAAGCTTACTCCCTTTGCCTATGAATCCTACCTTTCCTTTTCCCTTCCCTTGCCACCTTACTACATAAAGCCTTTTATTTATCCTTTTCAGGTCTCAGCTTAAAGGTCATCTCTTCTGTGATGTCCTCCCTGATCTCTAGGTCGGGCAGTTCTTCAAACTCTCCTCTGTTCTCACAGCACCATTATAGCATTCCTATTTAAGGGTTTATCTTCCAAACCAGACTGAGTCCCAGTGTAGGAGCAATGTCCAACTCACCATGGATCCCCAAAGGCTAGTACACACCTGGCACAAAATGGGTGTTCAGTCAGTGATTTAAAAAAGGAACAAATGACCAGACACCTAATTCAACCTGGCAAGGTATCTAAGACATCTGCCTAAGAAATGCAAATTCTCTCCAGAGCAGGAATAAATGTTTCATTTGTACCAGCTCTGACTGGATTTTCACAAACACAAATTCAAAAAACCAAGGTGCTTTATATTCTACTACTTTACCTCCCCTAAAGAATTTCAAGTTGAGTCAAAAACACATACTTTGATATAATGAGAAGAAATAACATTAAATAAGAACCTAACACATATAAGATATCATAGCCACATTATTTTCCTTAATTAGTACAATACTATGAAATAGATTATTAGTCATTTTCCAAATAAATAAACTAAAAAACAGTTAAATAATTTGCTCAAGCTCATATAGCTAGTAAGAGCTGGGATTTGAACCCAGGTCTGATTCCCAAAGTTCTTTCCTCAAGTCTCATAGTAAGAACCTTTGCCTACATGTCAATTGCTAGGGTTTAAGCTATTTATGAATTTGATAATTTCTCTTCCAGAAGCAGCTGCTTTGAGAGAGGGAAGGCCAAGGGTTTACCAAGGGCCCAAATTAAGCCATCGTTTACGATATAAATCCATCTGACTTACTCATATATGGAACACGTTCCAGGCTCTGGAACTGCTTTTGGTTCCTAAATTTCTTCTGATCTAGTCACTTAACCCATTTACTGGTTGCCCTCAGATACTCACCGGTGGTGCTTGTGGCTGCAGCATATACCCCAAAATGACTCTCAAATTTCAGTCTTAAACTTACCCTCAAAGTTCCATGTATTGACATTTACCACACAAATAATTTTTTTATTGTTAAACTTGTTGGGGTGACAATGGTTAGCAAAAAATACATAGGTTCCAGGTGTACAATTCTACAGTGCTGCATTATGTGTTCACCACCCAGTCAGTTCTTTTCCTATCACCATGTACTTGACTTCCCCTCCCTCCTTTCCTATCCCCTCCCCCTTTCCCTTAGGTAAACATTAAGCTATTGGCTGTGTCCATGAGTTTTTGTTTTTTTGTTGCTTTCAGTTTTATATACCACATGTGAGAAAAGTCATGTGGTTCTTGGTTTTTTCTGTCTGGCTTATTTTGCTTAGCAGGATGATCTCAAGGTATACCCATTTTGGTGCAGATGGCAGTATTTCACCTTTCCTTATACCTAAATGATAATATATTGTGTGTGTGTATGTGTGTGTGTGTATGTATGTGTGTGTGTGTGTGTGTGTGTGTGTGTGTATGTATGTATGTGTATATATATATATATATATATATCACAGCTTCTTTATTCCGTTATCTATCAAAGGGCACTTTGGTTGCTTCCAATGTCTTGGCCACCATGAACAACACTGCGATAAACACTGGGGTACATAAGTCTTTGTGGATGAAGGTTTTCAAATTTTCAGGGTAGATACTCAGAAGGGGGATCGCCAAGTCATATGGTAACTCCATTCCCAATTTTCTGAGGAAACTCCACACCATCTTCCATAGCAGTTGTACCAATTTGCACTCCCACCAGCAGTGTGCAAAGATTCCTTTTTCTCCCCAGCCCCTCCAGCACTTGCTATTCCTTGTCTTGTTGATAACAGCCATTCTAACAGGTATGAGGTGGTATCTCACTGTGGTTTTGATTTGCATTTCCCTGATAGCTAATGAGGATGAGCATTTTTCCATATGTCTGCTGGCCATTTGTATTTCTTCATGGGAGAAGGGTCTGTACAGATACTCTGCCCACTTTTTAATTGGGTTGTTTTTGTTGTTGCTGAGTCATACTAGTTCTTTATATAGTTTAGATATTAGTCCCTCATCAGATGTGTCATGTGCAAGTATGTTCTCCCATTCGATTGGCTGTCTCTTTGCTTTGTTGATCATTTCTTTTGCTGTGCAGAAGATTTTCAGTTTGATAGTCCCATTCATTTATTTTTGCTTTTACTTCCCTTGCCTTTGAGGTCAGGTTCATGAAGTCTTCCCTGAGCCCTAGGTCTATAAGTGTAGTACCAATGTCTTCTTCTATACAGTTTATTGTTGCAGGTCTGATATGAAGGTCTTTAATCCATTTCGAGTTAATTTTTGTATATGGAGAGAGTTCACAGCTCAGGTTCATTCTTTTGCATATGTTTTTCCAGTGTTCCCAGCATTACCTGCTGAAGAGGCTGTCTTTTCCCCATTGCATATTTTTTACTCCTTTATCAAAAATTATTTGTCCATAAATTTGTGGGTTTATTTCTGTGTTTTCAGTTCTGTTCCATTGGTCTGTGTGTCTGTTTTTCTGTCAATACCAAGCCATTTTGATTATTGATGCTTTGTAGTATGAATTGAAATTGGGGAGTGTAATGCCACCAGCCTTATTCTTTTTATGTAGTATTGCTTTGGCAATTTGAGGTCTTTTGTGTTTCCATACAAATCTGATAATTTTTTATCTATTTTGTGAAAGTATGATTGTGGTATTTTGATGATAATTGCATTAAATATGTAAATTGCTTTGGGTAACATGGCCATTTTAACAATGTTAAGTCTTCCTATCCATGAACATGGAGTATCTCTCCTTTCTTTGTGTCTGCTTCAATTTCTTTCAAAAGTGTCTTATAGTTTTCCATGTATAAGTCTGTCACGTTCTTTGTTAATTCCCAGATATTTCTTTTTTGTTGATGTGACAGCAAAAGGTATTGATTCTCTCATTTCTTTTTCTGAAAATCCATTGTTTCTATATAGGAATGCTGTTGGTTTTTGTAGGTTGATTTTGTATCCTGTGAATTTACTGTATTCATTTATTGTTTCCAATAGCTTCCTGGTGGAATCTTTGGAATTTTCTATATAAAGGATCATGTCATCTGCAAATAATGTCAATGTGACTTCTTCTCTTCTGATCTGGATACCTTTTATTCTGTTCTCTTGCCTGATTACTCTACTAGAACTTGCAGTACTATATTGAATAGCAGTAGTGACAGGGGGCATCCCTGTCTTGTTCCTGATTTTAGGGAAATGGACTTCAGCTTTCCCCCATTCATTGTGATATTAGCCAAGGGTTTGTCATATATGGCCTTTATTATGTTGAGATACTTTCCTTCTATACCTATTTTATTCTGCTTTTTTATTATAAATGAATGTTGTAGCTTATCAAATCCTTTTTCTACACCAATTGATAATGACCACATGGTCTTTATGTTTTATTTTGTTTCTGTGGTGTTTAACACATTGATTTTCATATGTTGAACCATCCTTGTGCTCTTGGGATGAATCCAACTTGATAATGATGTACGATCTTTTTGATGCATTATTGCATTCTATTTGCTAACATTTTGTTTAGAATTTTCGCATCTGTATTCATGATAGATATTGGTCTATAGTTTTCTTTTTTTCTGTTGTCTTTACTAGGCTTTGGTATTAGGGTAATGTTGATCTCATAGAATGTGTTAGGAAGTATTGCCTCATCTTCAATTTTTGGGGAGAGTCTGAAGAGGATAGGTGTTAATTCTTTGAATACCTGGCAAAATTTGTTGGTGAAACCATCTGGTCTGGGGCTTTTGTCTTTAGGGACGTTGTGGATAGTTACTTCAATCTCCTTGCTATTGATTAGTCTATTTAGATTATCCAGTTCTTCTTGATTCAGTCTAGGTAGGCTATAGGTTTCTAGGAAGTTACCCATTTCTTCTAGGTTGTTAAATTTAGTGGCATTAAGCCCTTCATAATATATTCTTATAATCCTTTGTATGTCTGTGGTATCAGTGGTAATTTCTCCCCTTTCATTTCTAAATTTGGATATTTGTGTTTTTTCTTTTCACCCTTTGATTAGTCTAGCCAGGAGTTTGTCCTTGTTGTTGATTTTCTCAAAAAAAAAACAGCTCTTTGTAGCATTAATTTTTCCTAGTCTTTCTGTTTTCGATTTTCTTTACCTCTGCTTTAATTTTAATTATTTCCTTCCTTCTGCTGACTTTGGGTTTTGTCTGTTCTTCTTTTTCTAGTTCATTAAAGTGGGATGTTAGGATGTTTACTCATGATTTTTCTTGTTTCTTAACATAGGCCTTTAATGATACAAATTTCCTTCTTATTACTGCTTTTGCTTTGTCCCAATAATTTTGATATGTTGTATTTTCATTGTGATTAGTTTGTATGTATTTTTAAATCTCTTACTTGTTCTCTGATCCAGTCATTTTTTTCAATAAGATGTTGTTTGATCTCCCTGTATATGCAGATTTTTCTGTTTTCTCTTTACAGTTGATCTCCAATTTCAGAACTCTGTGGTCTGAGAACATACTTGGTATTATTTCAATCTTCTTGAATTTGCTGAGGCTACTTTTGTGTCCCAACATATGGTCGATCCTTGAGAATGCGTCATGTGCACTAGAAAAGAAGGTATAGTCTTTTTTACTTGAGGAAGTGTCCTGTAAATGTCAATTATGTCCAGTTGCTGCAATGTGTCATTTCGAGCTGATATTTTCTTATTTATTTTATGTTTGGATAATCTGTCCATGACTGTTTAGTGGGTGTTTAGGTCCCCTACATGGTGCTTTTGTCATTTTCTCCCTTTAGATCTGTTAGGAGTTGCTTTCTATATTTTGGAGCATAAATATTAATTAGTGTCAAGTCTTCCTGCTGTTGTATTGTGCCTTTTATCTCTATGTAATGTCCATCTTTGTCTCTTCTCATCTTTTTTAAGCTGAAGTTTGCTTCATCAAATATCAGTATGGCAACTCCTGTTTTTCTCTGGTTACCATTTGCTTCAAGTATTGTTTTCCATCCTTTTACTCTGAGCCTGTGTTTGTCCTTATGGCTGAGGTCTGCCTCTTGGAGACAGCATATAGATGGGTTTTGTTTTTTAATCCAGTCTGTTACTGTGTGTCTTTTTATTGGGAGTTCGGTCTATTAATATTTAGAGCAGTGATTGATATATAAGGATTTCCTATGACCATTACTTCCCTTTTATAATTTTCTTCTTATTTTTGTTTCTTTTTTGTTGTCCCAACTCTATTCCATTTGTTCTGATGCTTTGTTTCAGGTCAGAAAGCCTCAAGTATTTCTTCAAGTGCCAGTTTGGTGCTAGCAAATTCCCTCAGCTTCTGTGTGACTGAGAAGGTCCTTATTCCTCCTTCATATCTGAAGGATAATTTTGCTAGATAATTTATTCTTAGCTGGAAATTTCTCTCTTTTAATATTTTGAATATTTGATTCCACTCCCTCCTGGCTTGTAGGGTTTCTGCTAAGAAGTCTGATGCCAGCCTGATGGATTTACCTCTAAAGGTTATAGTTGTTTTTTTTTCCCCTTCCTGCCTCGAGAATTGTCTCTTTGTCTTTGGTTTTTTACATTGTCAGTACAATGTGTCTTGAAGAAGATCTGTTAGGGTCCAGGTATCTAGGGGATCTATTTTTTTCTTGAATTTGGGGTTCCAAATCTTTCCAAAGGTTTGGGAATTTCTCATCTACTATTTGTTTGAATATGCTCTTTGTAGAGTGCTCTCCTCCTTCTTCCAATCCTATTGTCCTGGTGTTGTTTTGTCTCATGGAGTCAGACAGTTCTTGCAAAGTTCTTTCAATCCTTTTGCTTCTGTATTCCCTATCTTCCTGTTTCTCAGATGTTTCCATGTTCTAATCTTCAATATCACTAATTCTTTCTTCCACCTGGTTGGCCTTGTTTTCTATGGCAGTGATTTCATTTCTCACTTCTTTTATTGTATGATTTATCTCTCGAATTTCCATCTCTTACTTCCTTATAGTTTGAATTTCTTTGTTAAACTGTTTCTTCTGCTTATGGATTTCCTTTCTGCGATAATTCATCTCAGCTATGGTGTTTTGCCAGTATATTTTCATTTCTCTGCTCATAAATTTTTATATCTACAAAATCCTTTTCTGGAGATTTTTCCTCTTCTTTCTGAGCAGCTTTAAATCCTAAGGTACTCATATTGTCTGTTGTGTTCTTCTTTAGCATGAAGGCTTTATTTTCAGCAGTGCCCAGGAGATCACTTTATTATTTTTTTGTGGTTTCTTGCTGTAGAGCATACACTAGGTGGCACTGGGTGGCAAGTTTTGGGAGAGAGAGGATGTATTTAGGCTGTCTATCCAGTCTGCACCAGCATTTGGAGGCAGGGCAGAGTGGTCCATGGTCTCTCCACTTCCTGCAGTTCACTGGGGAAGCTGCGTGAGAAGGGGAGGCCAACAAAAATGCAAGCTGAGACCACTCTGCTTTCTTCCTTTCGTTGGACAAGCTGGGGGACACGGGAGGCCAATGGGATGCAGCCTGAGGCCATTCACATTGATTGGAGCAAATTCTGTCAAATCCACCTTTGTCCCTTCTCCAGCATTTCACCTCCAGCTGTGTTTCAGTGATTCATTTCCATGGCAGCCACTCCAAGTAGTGATGCAAGCGTGAGCCTCAGAGCACAACGTGAGTCTCAGAGTGCGGTGCAAGGTCCAAAGCACGGGGCCGGGGGCGGGGCGTGTGAGGGGGCCATGAGGATGCCGCAAACACATGCCATAAGGAAAATGGGGGACCATGCAAGGGTACTGCATGTATGCTCAGTGAGCCATGAGGGTGCTGCAGGCATGCACCATGAGCCAAGAGGGAGGACTTAGATATTCAGAGCTTGGATCCCAGGATTTGTCTCTAACACATTGCTTTTAGGTCCAGCTCCCTTAAGGTCTCCCCAGTTCCTGCCACTCTAGCTTCCACTCTTGTCTCCACTTGGCCTACCCTTCCCCTATATCGTACTGCTCCCAGATTTCTTTCTAGTTCCTTTAATTAGCCGCAGTGGTCTCAGGTCACGATCAATCTCTGCTCCCTTCGCTCCCGCTTGCCCCACCTTTCTCTAATCTTCTGGTCTTTTCTTGCGATGCATGGATTTCTCAGTTGTCTCAGTTGCCACTCAGGGTTTCTCATGTTGTAACCTGGAACCTCCTCTCTGGTTCCCTTCCTGCCAATCTCTCCATAATATTGTATGATCCTTTGTATTTCTATGGTTTCAGTCATAATTTCTCCCCTTTCATGTCTAATTTTGGTTATTTGTGTCCTTTCTTTTCATCCTATGGTTAGTTAGCCTAGCCAGAGGTTTGTCAATTTTATTGATTTTTTTCAGAGAACTACCTGTTTGTTGCATTAATTTTTCCTAGTTTCTTTCTGTTCTCAATTTCATTTAGCTCTGCTCTAATATTTATTATTTCTTTCCTTCTCCTGACTCTGGGTTTTTTCTATTCTTCTGTTTCTAGTTCTTTAAGATGGGATGTTAGGATATTTACTTGTGATTTTTCTTGTTTCTTAAGATAGGCCTGTAATGATATAAATCTCCCTCTTATTACTGCTTTCCCTGTGTCCCAATAATTTTGAAACATTGTATTTTCATTGTCATTAATTTCTATGTATTTTTAAATCTCTTTATTTCTTCTTCGATCCAGCTATTTTTTAATAAGATGTTGTTCAATCTCCATGCACATGTGATTTATTTTTGCTTTCTTTTTGCAGTTCATCTCCAATTTCAAAACTTTGTGATTTGAGAATACACTTAGTATGATTATAGTTTTCTTGATTTTGCTGAGGCTAGTTTTGTGTCCTATCACATGGTCTATCCTTGAGAATGTTCCATGTGCACTAGAAAAGAAGATACAGTCTTTTTTTGTTGAATGAACTGTCCTGTAAATGTCAATTATGTTCAGTTGCTATAATGTGTCATTTAAAGCTGATATTTTCTTATTTATTTTCTGCTTGGATGATTTGTCCATGGCTGTTAAGGGGGTGTTTAGGTCCTCTACTATAATTGTGCTTTTGTCAGTTTCTCCTTTCAGATCTGTTAGTAGTTGCTTTGTAAATTTTGGTGCTTCCTGATTGGGGGCATATATATTAATGAGTGTCAAATCTTCTTGTTCTTGTATTATCCTTTTTATCACTATGAAATGTCCACCTTTGTCTCTTGTTACCTTTTTGTCCTGAAGTCTTTTTCATCAGATATCAGCATGGCAACTTCTGCTTTTCTCTGGATGCTATTTTTTCGGAGCACTATTTTCCACCCTTTCATTCTGAGTCTGTATTTGTTCTCGTGGCTGAGGTGTGTTTCTTAGAGACAGCATATGATGGATTTTGTTTTCTAATCCAGTCTGCTACTCTGTGCCTTTTTTATTGGTGAGTTCAGTCCATTTATATTTAGGGTGATCATCGATATATGAGGATTTCCTACACCCATTACTTCCTCCCATCTCTTAAAAAATTTCTTTTTTGTTGTCCTCTTTCCCATTATTTTGATTTTTTGTTTCAGGTTGAACTGCCTCCTTTAATATTTTATGAAATGCAGGCCTCATGCTGGAGAATTCCCTTGGCTTCTGTATGTCTGACATCTTTATTCCTCCTTTATATCTGAAAGATAATTTTGCTGAATAATTTATTCTTTGCTGGAAGTTTCTTTTTAATATTTTGAATATCTGATTCCACTCCCTCATGGCTTGTAGAGTTTCTGCTCAGAAGTCTGATGATAGCCTGATGGGCTTTCCTTTAAAGGTTATAGTTTTTTCCCACCCCAGCCCTCCCAGTTGCCTTGAGAATTGTCTCTTTGTCTTTGATTTTTTACATCTGCAGTATAATGTGCCTTGGAGAAGATCTGCTCAGGTTCAGGTAGCTAGGGTACCCATTTTCTTCTTGAATTTGGGGTTTCAGATCTTTCCATAGGTTTGGAAAGTTTTCATCTATTTGTTTGAGTATACCCCCTTCAGAGTTTTGTTCTGTCCCTTCTGCTAATCCTATTATTCTAACATTGTTTTTTTTTCTAATGGAGTCAAATAGTTCTTATAGTTCTTTCAGTTCTTTTGACTCTGAAGTCCCTATCTTCTTTCTGTGTTGTTTCCATGTTCTGATCTTCGATATCAATAATTCTTTCCTCCATTTCATTGGTCCTGTTTCCTGTGATAGTTTGTTTCTCAGTTCTTTTAATGCATCTTTTGTCTCTCAAATTTCCATTTGATTCTTTTTTATATTTTCAATTTCTTTATTAAAATGTTCATTTTGTTCACAGATTTCCTTTCTGAGATCATTCATCTGAGTCAGGGTGCTCTGCCAATTATCATTTCAATTCTCTGAGAGTTTTAAAGACTGCAGCCTTGTATTCTGTGTCACTTAGATAATATTTTTCCACATTAATAAGTTCCTTTTCTGGAGACTTTTCATTTTCTTTCTAAGCAACTTTGAATCCTAAGGTACTCATTATAGTTGATGTGTTTATTTTTCTGGGGATGAGGGTTTTGCCTGTGGCAGATACAGAGAGGTTTTTCTTTCTCTTCCCAGTTGAAATTGCTGTACTGTCTTCCAATATTTTTCTTTTGATTCCAGCTGGCTGTAGAGCAGATACTTGATGGCATTGGGAGGGCAAGCTTTTGGGAGAGAATCTGAGTAAGCAGCCAGGGTCAGAGTCTCAGAGTCTCGGTTTTATGCCTAAGTTTGTGGGCAGTGCAGTAGCTTTGTTTCCTGTTGTAACTCCCCTGGTTGCTGACTTTGCTGCAACAACAATCTGTTATTCAGGGAGGCCTGGGAGGGAGGGGAGAGGCCTGTGTAGGACAAGCTGGGACAGGGCTGTAATCACATTGGTAGGGGGCTGAATGCTTGCCACTCAGGTTTTGTTCCTTCTTCTGGGCCCATGTTTCACCCAGGACAGGGTTTCAGCATTTCTATGGCAGCCAGCTCTCAGTTTCAGACTCACCCAGAGCCCGCCTGTGGTAGCAGGCAGGACACTGCAGCTGGGGGCCCTATTCCTGCCTAGGGAAGTTCAGATGCTTTGTTCATCTCTGACCCACTGAGGGTGTGTGGCATTCCAACTGGGGCACTAATGCACTGCAGTTTGGTCCAATTTGCCCATGATCTCACAGGGTTTCAGATGTTCTTGCCCCGATCCTGTTGCCACTTGGCCCCCCACCCACCCAGGTTCTCATTGCTCCTTCGCCATTGTCCCTTCAGTCAGTCCCAGTCAGGTTGCGATCCACAGATGCACATCTCTGCTCCACTCTGCTCCCTCCCTTCTTTACCGTTTGCCCCATTTTCTCTGACTTTCGGGTATTTTCTTGTGATGCGTGGATCTCTCAGCTGAGACTGTGCCACTCAAGGTTTCCTGTGTGGCATCCCTGTTGTTCAATTGTATTTTCCAGGAGGGTTTCAGGGATCCTCTCTCTGGCCACTATTTGATTTCTCCCCTCAAAAATATTATTAAATACTGATCATCATATACATTTGTTACATTAGGATTAGAGACAAGTTCTCTTTAGAAATAACTCCAGAACAGGTTTTATATTTTATCACATGAAAAACAGTCTGATTTGCTTCAGCCTCAAAAAGAGTGTTTACGTAAAATTAAATGAACATGGCAATGAGTTGCCCGTTTTTTCTAAATGGTAAATGGATTAAAAGATTGCAAAAAGCAATTATTTTTATATTTTATTTAGGTTTTTGTTTTGTATTCATATATCTTACATTTTTCCATATTATTTCTATTATATGTTATACTTAAGCATCATAGGCATGGAATGTCAAATACAAAAGAAGATTTAGTAATGGAGACACAGAAAGAGAATGGCTTAAAGGATGAGCAGTCTACAGAAAAGAGCCCCAGGGAACTGGAATCATTTAACACCTAAAACATACTGGATAATGCTGAATGTGGCTATGTTTCCATAGGCCACTCTTCGCTCTACAATCTTTGCATATACTTCCCACATTCCCATCTCCAAATTTTTGCTCACTCTTTCTTCTCCTTGCTTAAAATGATCTTCCTCTTATTCTCCCTGTTAAACATTCAGCCATCTTTTAAAGACTGGTTCAAGTCCCAATTCTTCCAGAATGGATTTCCTGACCATTTCTCCCTCTGTGAATTCCCAAGACACTGAGTCTGCAACATCACCATGCATTCGTCATTTCCTGTCTTGTATGATTCCTTGCTGTTTATGAGTCTTATCTCCTAACTGCAACTGTAAGCTTCTTGAGGAACAAAATCATGGCCCAAATAATAATAGTAGCTGGGTTATTGTTGTTACTATTTTATGGTGATTACTATTGTGTTATTACGCATTGTTATTACTATTTTTATTATTATTATTTTGAGGCTCAGCTAAGTAAAGAAAATGTGCTTTGTAAACTAGAGAACTTTACAAACGTGAGTTATCGTTAAGACAAGAAAGTGTCATAGACATCTCTGTTGCAACTTTATAGGATACTTGGGTTAAGATCTGCCCAATTAATTTGTTTCTGGATTCCTGACCCTCAGAAACTATGAGACAATGTTTGTTGTTTTAAGTAAGAGAGAGTGAGAGTGAGAGAGAGAGAGAGAGAGAGACACACACACACACACACACAGAGAGAGAGAGAGAGAGAGAGAGAGAGAGAGAGAAAGGGAGGGAGGGGAGGGAGGAAGAGTGGTGGGAGGGAGGAGGGAGGGAATCAGAGTAAGATTTCCCAGCCCTACTCATTAAGACAGAAAAATGCCTGAGGAGAATCATCATCCTGATTTCACATAATTAGAAATCACAGGCTTCAGGAAATAAAGTAGCAAAAGGAGTTTAGAACCTCACCCACCCTAACTTTAACCCTATCTTTGTCCTACTCCATTCAACTTCCTGGTAACAAGGGAAATGAGGTTGACATTGCAAAATTCCATGTTGCTATACAGCCATCCAAGTTTCAGGACAAGTTGTTGGCCTTACTTATTTTTTAAAGATTTATCTTTAAGAAGCACCTCTCATTGGTTCAGCTAAGTTAATCTAAGCTCAAGGCAGTAAAACACTACAAAGTTGGAGAGATAAACACTGACATAGTCCAGTTTTAAAATTAACTTTGCTAAACACTTCCCAAGCTTGGAGAATTCCATTTTGGTTGTGAAAATGCAGCCAGAAAAAGATTTCAAATGAAATGCTGCAAGACTTCTTATAATAAGTCAAAATCTCCAGATCCTAACCACAGAAACCAGGCTTTCCCACATGGAATTCTGCAACTCAGTGCCACCTATTACAAGTCCTCAATGACAGTTTCTTTCAGTCATATAAAGTAGACCCTCCATTAACTGGAATTCAAGCAACTGGCACTCATAAGCAACTGGCAACTTACATTTATCCTGCATCTACCAATCCCCATGAGTGTTGGTTAACTGCAAGTCTGCTGTATGCATTCCCCTAGCCACACACTGAAGCCATGCTGGAGGTGAGCCTTAGGTAATGCCCACAGACATTCTACTCACTTCCAACTCAAATCTCAGCCACTAAGACAGTCCACAGACAACTATTCCATCTCATCTCCCAAATCTCCTTGATGACTCAAAACTACCTCTTTGGAAATTCTGGCTCCAAAAATTTGAGGAAACCCAGGTATCTGTATTCTTTTTGAAGCATCATGAGTGAGTCAGATGTGTAAGATGGGCTGAGAACAACTAAAAGAGAAAGTATGCCAAAATGTAACAGATATTTTAGAAGGACATTTCCACACTCATCCCTGCCATTTTCCAGCTGTGAGACCTTGAGCAATTTACTTTTCTCTAAGCCTTAGCCTTCCCAACTGAAAATGAGGTGCAGGTATTAGATAAAAGAAGAAATGAGGTTTCTAAGGAAAAAAGAACACTTTATATTTGCAGTGTTTTACTGTTTAGAAAATGCTTTTAAACCCACTACAGCAAAAGCCTACTGATATGGATGGGATGGATGGAAATTATAATTATTCTCACTTTACATATGAGGATACTAGGATTAAAATCAATAGGTAAGAGGGGAAAAAACAATCACAGAGTTAGTAAATGTCACAGGTCAGACTCAATCTAGGTTCTCTTAAGTCCAATATTATACCATTTCTCTATGCAGCTGATATAAATTCTCAAATACTTCATGAAGGTCATAGCAGTTCAAGCCTTCTAACACTGATGTGTATCCTGCTAGGACTAAGTTAAGCACCAAGCTGCAGGTCAACAAATGCTTACTGGTTTGACAGCAATATATCAGCAAGCACAAAAATCAAGCTGAACAAAGGCTCCAAACAAAAGAAAAAAACCTCATGTATTTCATTTTGGAATATGCATCAATTACAGCCATCTAGGGTCTTAAAGCAAAGGGATGACACTTATGAGTTGTGACAAATTTGCAAACTCATTCTAGAAAAAGTGCTACATTCATTATTGCTGAATATCACTATGGTCACCTTCAAAGTACTCCCCTTGGGAAGCTATGCACCAACACCAGCACCTAATCCACCCTTCAAAGCAACTTTGGAACTCTTTTCCTGGACTGGTCATCAGAACTGTCATCATATGACCCTTGACATCCTGAATGTCATCAAATTGTTTCCTTTCAATATTTCCTTTATCTTAGGTAAAGAAAAAGGTCACTGGGAGCCAGATCAGGCAAGTAGGGAGAATGTTCCAATTCAGTTATTTGTATACTGACTAAAAATACCCTCACAGCTGGTGAACTGTTGTGATGCAAGACCATGAGGGGCTGGCCAAAGGTTCAGGTTTTTTTCATCTAACTTTTTCATGCAGCCTTTTCAGCACTTGCAAATAGTAAACTTGGTTGATTGTCCAGTTGGTACAAATTCATAATGAACAATCCCTCTAATATCAAAGAAGGTTAGCAACACTGTTTTGACTCTTGATTTGGACTGAGGGAACTTTTTTGGTCGTGGAAAATTGGCTGATTTCCATTGTGCACTTGGATACTTTGTTTCAGGTTCCTATTGGTACACTCATGTTTCATCACTAGTGATAACATGGCCCAAATCATTGTCTTGACCCTCCAAAAGATCTTGGCACACTTCTACTCTCCTTTGTTTTTTTCATTGGTGAGTTCCCTCAGGACCATTTTTGCACACACCTTTCTCATGCCAAGATATTCAGTTAAGATTTTCCTAACTGTTCCTCTATTGCTGTTTACTTGATCTGCTATGCTTCTTTCAGTCTGCCTACAATTCTGATGCACAATTCAATGAATTTGTGCAATGTTTTCATCAGTTTTGCTCGTTACTGGCCACCCTGACCTCTCTTCATCAGTGATGCTTTCTCTCCCTTCAGAAAAATGTTTAATCCATTTGTAAGCTGCTCTTTTCTTCATGGCATTTTCCCCATAAACTTGGACTAACATGTCCCTGATTTCACTTCCACTCTTCCCCAGTTTAACAAGAAATTTAATGTTTGTTCATTGCTCTAATTCAAGCTCCGACATTCTCATAATGGCATAGAAAAACACAAAACAACAATAAATGCCACTCAACAAGACACTGCTGTATGTCAATACGAACACGGCTGTGAGACACAGATACATCAAGGTTATAAAACCTTACCTATTTGTTTGTACAGTGCTGTCAACATTATCGCACAGTGGCGAGTTCAAACTTGTCAGACCTTGTGTGTGCTCAGAGCATAGGTTATTTCTATACTTCGGGGATAAAAGAGGTTATTAGGGATAAAGGAGAGGTTTTACAAGAACTTTTTATAACTCTATGCTTTTTACCTCTATGCTTTGAATTTATAGAGATACAGTTTTTATCTTGAGCTAAGCGATTTCTTTTCAGATCAGATTTGGCCTAAGATGACTCAGCAAAGATTTCCAGAAGAACCTCTCCATCTACAGCTTTATCACAGATTCAGGTACTTTACAATGGCCTAGCTTCTTTTCACCTACACATATAACCTGATCCAATTTCATCTTTATAATATCTCATTTATGTAATCATAGGATTTCAAAGGTGTAAGAGACTGTATATGTCTAATGGCTTGACTCTAATTTTTTAGATAAAGGCACTGTAGTCTACAGAGATAAGTAACTGACCCAAAACAGGCAGCCAATTCATGGCAGAATCAAGACTACAACCCAAACATCCAGTCCGCCACTTTACTGTTCAGTACATAAGATCATCCCTTCAGTTCCCAGTGATGTCTGAAGGTTATGCTTCCATCCAATGCTTCAGACAGGAATCTCTTTTTTTTTTTTTAAAAAAGAAAGGTTTTATTGAGATATAATTCATCCATATAGTATACAAGTCAGTGGTTTTTAGTATATTCACAGAGCTGGGCTACTATCCCCATATTCAATTTTAGAATATTTTCATCACTCCCAAAATAAAACCCATACCTCTTAGCCAAAATCCCCTAATCCCTCCTGTCTCCCCCACAGTCCTAGGCAACCACTCATCTACTTATTGTCTATAGATTTGCCCATCCAGTACATTCCATATAAAATAATCATATAATACATGGTCTTTTGTGACTGCCTTCTGTCACCTATGTTGTAGCATGGATCAGGACATCATTTCTGTTAACAATTATTTCTTGGTATAAATATACCACATTTTATATATCCATTCATCAGTTGATGATTATTTGGGTTGTTTCTACTTTTTGGCTATTATGAATAATGCTACTATAAACATTCCTGTACAAGTTCTTGTGTGGACATGGGTTTTCACTTCTGAGTTATGTGGTAACTCTCTGTTTAACCTTTTGAGGAACTGCCTTACTCTTCCATAGTTGGCTATACCATTTTACATTCCCACCAGCAGTGTATGAGGGTTCCAATTTCTCCACATCTTTGCTAACACTTATTATGTCTTTTTATTATAGCTATCATGAGTGTGAAGTAGTATCTCATTGTGGTTTGCATTTCCTTGATGGCTAATGATTTTAAGCATCTTTTCATGTGCTCATTGGCCTTCTGTGTATCTTCTTCAGAGAGATGTCTATTTGGAGCCTTTGCCCATTTTTTTAAGTTGTCTTTTTATTGTTCGATTGTAATGGCTCCTCATATTTTTTATACAAGTCCCTTATAAGATATATAAATTGGGAATTTTTTCTCCCATTCTGTGGGTTATCTTTTTACTTTCTTGATGGTGTCCTTTGAAGCACAAAAGTTTTTAATTTTGATGATACCTATCAGGCAGGAATCTTATTATCTTCCTAGTTTGTCAGCAAGAGCAAAGCCAACCTTTTAGTTTTTAATTTTAAAAGTCATCTTTAGTACACATGTAGAAACTTGGGCTGAAGGTCTACTTATTTATAGAGTCTTATAAGAATTATGGTTGATAAAAGCACAATATTAAAAATAAGCACACACCTAAATTGAGGGAAAAACAAAGTGGCTATTTATGTGGGAGGAGGTGCCAGGCAAGGTAACATAACCTGTATCACAGCTCCTGTACCTAAGAAGTTGAAAGCTACATAAATGAGTAGCCAGAAAATGCAAGTTAAGCAACTTACCCATATCTCTTCTATCTAGACCCAAATAGAGCTCACAATGAAGGTGGAGTAGAGGAAAGGGTAAACACACAAAGATGTAAGCCCAAAGTATTCAATATATGAGTGCTGTCCAGAAAGTACCCAGCCATGTAATATGAAAAATACAGGCATTCATGGCTGGATTTTTTCCAGACAGCCCTCTAAGTCCTCAGCAGTTCTTATTTAGTTATTTGCCAATCATTTTCTATTTGTAAGACCACCACCTATTAAACATTTCTATATCAAGATATCTCAAATGTAAAGTTTCTAAAATTATCTTTTCACCTCAAATGCAATGCGTTTAAAATCACCATTTTCCCCACTCTCCAACCACCAACACTCTAGACTTGTTCCTCTGCCTGTGTTCCCTATTTGGTTAATGACACTACTCGTATCATCTACCATCTCCTGTGATCTGTAACTTTGCAGTTTTATTTTTCTCCCATGCAAGGTATTTTCTGCAATTCACCACCATGCTTGTTATATTTAGCCTACTATCTCAGAATCCCAATTCTGATTCTGTCATGTAGTCTATCTACTAGCTATGCCTTCTAGCTTCACCAAACAAGTAAAGAGACAAGAACCTAACATTAGAGAACCTTCTGTGCAGAAGGTACTGTATTAGGAACTTTGCATGTAATCTTCACACAACAACCCTGTGAGATATTATTCCAAATTTAGAGATAGGAAAATTCCAATCTTTTCTAAAGATAAAAAACTAAAAGTCAAAGAAGTCAACTGACCTACCAAAGGTCAGAGAACTGGTAAGTGATGAATCCAGGATTTGAAACAGGTCCACCTAAATCAGAAGTTCATGATAACTGTTTACAAAGAAAAGCCAATTTCTTCAGCATGCCACAAGAACAAGGCCCTGCAAGCATGACTGAGAACTTTACTTTATACCAAAAGACATTTAAACAAACATTTGGAGGAGAAGGTGTCAAACAAAAGTCATCTATCCATGTAGACACCCAAAACATTTATTTCACTATCTTGTCCACAGGATCTCAGTGACCTTATCAGATATACTATTAAAATCCTGATTATTCTTCTAGAAGTTTTATCAGTAAAAAGGAAATGAGCCCACCTAGTATGACTTATTCTTAGTGAACTCATGTTGAATCCTGCTTCCTTTTCTCAGCTTCCTTTTCTCAGCTATTACTGCTTACCCTTCTTACTGATATTTAATTCCCAAATTTAGGTGTGAGTTCAGGACGTATGAATAAAGAAGGGCCAATAAATAATCTGGAAAGAAGACATTCCAAATGAAACAAGTCTGGAAAAAAACATTCCCAAATGAAGACATTTCAATAGTTCTTATATTTTGTGAGTTCATAATCAGTAAGAACTTAAAAAGTTAGTAACTATGTGGCTTCTGATTGTACAAAATCTGGCAAGAGCATTGTTATTTTATTAGAATTTTGCTCAGATAACAGCTAACAGAATTTTAAAATAGGTCTATTTTCCATTTGACTTTAGCCACATTAGGAAAGAAAGACAAGTGAAATAATTAATAGAGAAATAAAGGTCTTAAAGGAAAGTTAAGTCAAGGAAAGGACAGATCTTTTATTCAGGTTACAAAAAAAATTTAAGTATATAAATGATGAGAAAGAAATGAAATACTGTACTTTTATCTCCAGGTAAAATGGATCGGTAAAATCGGTCCTTCTTTTTCTTCTCCTCTGGATTTGGAGGCAGAGGTTTGGAACCATGGTTTAGGGTCCCAGCATCTTTGCTGCCAGCTCCAATCATAGTGCTGGTGTTTCTCATTGGAGGGGCTGGGGGTTTATCTTGAATGTCTAGGCCGTTATTTGACATTGTCACCACCACCAGCAGCTACTGGAATCAAAAGAAAAGAACATAATTCTTTTACTATTTTTCAGCAAAAGGAAATATGTATTGAAAAGTTTAAAAGAATCCACATTATACAACTCTTCCTCCAGGGTGCAGCTCGAGTCCTTCCAATGCATACCATGACCACTGCTATCATGTTCAGTCAACAATACTCAAAGATGTAACACCTGCTCTGTGCCAAGCACTGCTAAAAATTCACAAGGTTCTTGCTTTTCTCTGAATTCCCCCAAGGCACTAGCAAGAAAATCATGATGATGTAGTTTAAAGACAGAAATTTGGTCCAGCTAAACTAAGTATGAATCCCAGTTACTAGCTTACTAGCTTTAGAGAAATTCTTTAACCACTTGAATGCCATTTATTCATTCACATGAAGATGAAATAAAACTGCTAACAGCATTCCATATAGTGAATTCTCTGTCAAGCATTCCTCTCTGGAATGGGCTGTATCACTATATTAAAGGTAAGCTGCAGGTTTTGTAAATGGTCTTACTGAAACAGAGCCACCTCCATTAATTTACATGTCTGTAACTTCTTTCACCTTCCAATGGCAGAATTCAATAGTTGTGACAGAATGTATGCCCACAAACCTAAAATATTTACTATCTAGTTCTTTACAGGAAAAGTTTGCTGAACCCTGGCCTATATAACCTCTCTACTATCTTCTTCTTCTAAAATTTGACTTTGTCCTAAATATATGATAGTCAATGCAGTAATTATCCTGTCCTATTTGATACTGAATTTATTAGCAATCTCCAATGCATCTAGAAACAGAGGGAATGAAATTTTTTAAAAAGGGAGTGAAATAACCCTATCTCATGGTACTAATATTTTTAATGAAGATCGTTTTTAGTACCTTACATATGTATCAAATGGATAGACATGACTGTTTCTAGAATTAATACCATGACTACTTAGAATGTAAGCTCCTGGGAGTGAAATACAATAGTGCTTTAAATACTAAAGTTTCTAATTGAAAAAAAAAATCACTCTGGACAGTGAACACATAATGCAACACATAGACAATGCACTGTAGAATTGTACACCTGGACTCTATGTAATTTTTGCTAACCAATGTCACCCCAATAAGTTTAACAACAACAAAAAAAATCAAACCCAGCATAACAATCACGATGAGCTTTTTAGAAAATACAGATGTCCTAGTTTGACTTCCATAAATTTTTATTTAGTATGAGTGGGTTAAGGCCAAAATTCTGTAATTTAAAAAGATAGTGATCCTAATGCCAGCTAGATTTGAATACCACTGCTTTAGATATCAATTACTTAAATGCCTGAACAAAATCTATAGGGGTCTTTTTAATATTTTCTAATAAATGCAAATCTAAATGATCCCCGCACCTACTTTTCCCTTCAGTCCTTTCTCCACATCCCTTTTGGAAATGTTCTCACCTCTAAGAAGGAAGGTGTCCCCTCTAGACTCACAAAGCAATGTGTATACTTTCCAGACTATTACAATTATTTTTACTATGTTTATAACTGTCTTTGCCAGGAGCCAAAATACTCCCCCAAAGGTTACACTCAATTTTGTCACCTTTACAATCCAAAAGTGTCTCTTACAATATCTGACTCACAGCAGATTAAAACTAAATATCTTAATTAATCAAATCTTTGCCCGAGGATATATATCTTGCCTTTAAGAAGTTTAATACAGATGAAATTTTAAGACTTCATAATCTGACATTGACTCACCTTATAAACTAAGCCACTACACCTGGACACAGCTCACATTCAAACTATACCTCAAAAATCTCTGTTCTCCTAAATTTGTCTCTTACCCTCCTCCTGACCCCCCAGTGCTTCTTGTCAATGATTTTTCCTACCTGTGACTGATAAAAATCTTTCAAGGTCAAATTCAAACTTCATCTCTTTGTATAATGCATCCTGACCTTCCTGTGGCAAAACAATTGCTCCTTCTCTTTCTGAACCAATGAAATCAAATAAGCAAGGACAATCTTGTTCATTTATATTAATTCTCTGGGTGGTATACTTTTTATCCATTTCTTCCGGTTTCACTTTGCAGATTTCCTTTTGCCTTCCCTCCCAGCCCCAACTCCAGTCCCTCAGCTCCCCCAAAGAGAACTTCTACTGGCTCAGATCTCAAGCTTACCTTCTCATGCCAGACTGCCAGTTCCAAAATTACACTCCCTGCAGCCACCTGATACCCTAAGCAGGCCCTTCCTTGCCTGTTAGGTCCTTCAGCCAATAACTTCATTGAATGTAACTCCCTTTCATGACCACAGCCTCAGATTATGCCAAGAAAGGCTTCATCAACCATTCTGACACAGCCTTTTTTCATTTCTCAGTTCTTACACTATGCTTGGAGAAGTAGTGGTGGTAGATTCAGTTACAAAAGGATTCCAAGTTAACTTAAAACCTAAACTCTGCAGTTGAATTACAATGTTTGAATCCTCTATATCATATTCCAGCCTAGGTCATCCAGCCTATGCTTACAAACCTCCAGTGACAGGAAATCTGCAGTCTCAAAAGTCAGCCTATTCTGTCTTTGGTCACCTCATTTAGAGCGTTCTCACTTATATTAAGTTCTATCTATCTCACCTGCATTGCAATTACTTGTTTACACATTTGCCTTTGCTCATACTCCCTTCCCCTAACAGTCTTAGACTATGAATTCTTCAAGAACAAAGTTCAATCTTATTTATTTCTCAGTCCCCAACACCAGGCCTGACAAAGAATAAGTAATCAATAAAGATTTGTTGAACAAATGAACAAACAAAAAACAAGTGAAAAAATGAACAAATAAATGAATAAATAAGCAAAAACTACTTCCATCTGTTAGTCCTAAATCCTACCTCTTAGGACTATTTAGAAAAGGTTATTGCCCTTTTCCCAGACAGCACTTCAGATACTTGAAATCATCTTTCAAGACCGCCCCACACCCCATCTATTTTCTTTTTTTTGCTTTTTGGTATGTGGGCAGCTCCCCGACTGGGAATCGAACCCAGGCCGCAGCACTGACAGCGCCAGCGCCGAAGCCTTAAGCCACTACATCACCAGGGAACTCCCCCATCTATTTTCTCAAAACTAAACATTGCCAGTATCTTCAAATATACTTACAGAATACAATTTTATCCCTTCTTAGTTCTTCTCTCTCAACTTTTCCAGTTTCCTGGTAGCCCTGAAACCAGTCCTTTCCTGTGGTTTTTCCACAAGTTTCACTCTCTTTACACTTCATAAACCCCTTACTGGTCATTTTGTCCATCTATACTCAGCACAACACTTAGCACATTTTAAAGCCTATACTATTTTAAACTGTTTACAGGAAAACAAGTCCAAAACAATCCTGAGGGGAAAGAAAACACACACTCAACTCTTGAATAAGAAGACCAAACACATCTTACATCATCTGAGAGTCTCTGCAGGCCAAAGATTTGGGTGGATGACAAACCAATGCCTTCTGACATGCTGCAATCAGTAGGCCTGAAGCCAACATTTAGAACAGTGGTTCAGATGGCACCCCTCTATATATCCTAGACAACAAATTGATAAAACAGACAGAAAGACAAGCTGATCACATTTTACCAATGTCCTAGAATCTCGGGGAGCCTAATAATTTATGAGCAACTAATTATACTGAAGTATTCATTATGAATCAACTGAATGGCTCTATAAATGCAGGATCACTGTGAAGTTTCAAAAGAGACACTGCTAGGGCAACATAGTAAAAAGATGACTGGAGTTCAAATCAGGAGACCTGAGTTTAAGTCCTCTGTCATGTACCAGCTACAGTCCACCTGAGTTTAAGTCCTCTGTCATGTACCAGCTACAGTCCTTATAGAAGTCCCTTCACCTATGAGCTGCAATTTGTTGTTTCCCATTGTGCAACTGGTCAAGAGGCAACAAGGGAGGGGAAATTGTTTGTGTCTCTTTGACTGTAAAAAATATAGCATGCTGTAGAAAGCATAAAAGTACAATGCTAGAGTAGAAAGAAGGGAAAGAAAATACTTTTACAAGCAGCCACTAGGTGTAAGGTACTTTACATACTGAATGAAACTGGACAAGCATTCAGGGAAGGCATGTGCTCACCAACTACTTCTTTCTACTTGATCACATCTGGATTCCATAGCCACAAGTATAAAACAGAGCAAAGGTAATAGAAGATTTTAATATATATGCACCATCAAAGCCAGAAGCAACCTTAGAGGTCATCTAACCTGATCCTCTCACATAACCCCTCTCATACAACCATGTAGGAATACAAGTCCAAAAAGCAAAAGAAAATTAATGAAGATCATACAGAAATGTAAAGGTGGGAAGTAGAACCCATGTCTTTCAGACTGTCCGCCAAAGGATTTTCTAGCTACACGTCAGGTAATTCTAACCCCTTTGTAACTTTTCTGACCTGAATTCTGCTACTTCTGATTTATGTTTAGGTGAGTCAAATCTAGCCGATGGCAAATACTGAAATATATAAACAC
The DNA here is from genome assembly GCA_004026885.1 of Lyroderma lyra. Classification (NCBI taxonomy): domain Eukaryota; kingdom Metazoa; phylum Chordata; class Mammalia; order Chiroptera; family Megadermatidae; genus Lyroderma; species Lyroderma lyra. The sequence goes on along the minus strand of PVJL010002139.1, from coordinate 105,621 downwards.
GTATGGGTTGGACTTGATTGATAATTACTAAATTCCTGCCATGAACTAAGTACCAAAGAAGATATATAAATTCTTGTTTCTCGTATCAGTCATGTGAAAGTTATGCACACCCTTTGCTGTAATTACAGGTTTTCCATTCAAGCACAATTCAAAACAATAAAATTTTACTGAGTTCTTATATGTAAGGTGCTATGCTAGAAACCAGGGATTAGGAAATAAATAAATGAATGAGACATAATCTCAATTCTAAAGGTTCTCACAGGACAGTAAGCAAGATAGATAGGACCCAGAAAACCACAGTGTCAGGCCATCTGTAAACAGTGCAATAGAATAGTACAAGCAATAAAATGTTGGAAGACACAGAAAGGAAAGACTAAATTAAAGTGATCAGTGAGGCTTCAGAAAAGAGGTGGTATTATGAGTAGGGGCTTAAAGAATAAATTGGTCAAACCAGTGGTCTTTGACTCTAGACTATCAAAATTCCCTATGACCTTCTTAAAAAATCAGTTGAGGGAGTTCCCTGGTGGTGTAGTGGGTAGGCTTTGGCGCTCTCAACACTGTGGCCTGGGTTCAATTCCCAGCCAGGGAACTACCCCCCCCCCCCCAAAAAAAAAAAAAACCAAAAAACACCAGTTGAAGTACTTAGGAGGAAGTATAGCAGTATCTGCAATTTACTTTGAAATGCATTTTTTAAATAAAGCAGATTAATGAATGAATATAGGAATGTGATATAATATACATGTTGATATATAATATATAAGAGCTGTCCAGAAAAAAACATCCAGCCATACATGCCTCTACTGTTCATAGTACACGGTTGGATACTTTCCAGACAGCCCTCATATAATGGATGTAATAAAGCAAGTATATGAAAATGTTAATGGTAGAAGAACATAGGTGGTGGTTATACAGGTATTCACTATACAATTCCTTCAACTTTGTTGCACATCTGAAAATTTTCCTAATTAAAAAGTTGGGCAGGTGTGGAATACCAATACTTGGGCTCTGATTTAATTGGTCTGGGATCGGCTCACATTGGTAAAGTAGCTGGACTAAAGAAAAGAGACAATAAATAAGTGAATAATTTTGATGAAACGGCGTGATGGCAAATGCATCCCAAACCAATTAAGGAAAACATAAGTGTGAGAGTACAGCATAGTAGAAAGCAACATGAAGATAAAGAAGAAGGACACAGCACAAGGCTGGTGGTATTACACTCCTCCACTTCAATTTATCCTACAAAGCATCAATAATCAAAACAGCTTGGTACTGGCAGAAAAACAGACACACAGACCAATGGAACAGAACTGAAAACACAGAAATAAATCCACAAATTTATGGACAAATAATTTTTTATAAAGGAGTAAAAAATATGCAATGGGGAAAAGACAGCCTCTTCAGCAGGTAATGCTGGGAAAACTGGAAAAACATATGCAAAAGAATGAATCTGAGCTGTGAACTCTCTCCATATACTAAAATGAACTCAAAATGGATTAAAGACCTTCATACAAGACCTGAAACAATAAACTGTATAGAAGAAAACATTGGTAGTAAACTTATGGAGCTAGGACTCAAGGAAGACTTCATGAACCTGACCTCAAAGGCAAGGGAAGTAAAAGCAAAAATAAATGAATGGGACTATATCAAACTAAAAAGCTTCTGCACAGCAAAAGAAACCATAAACACAGCCAAGAGACAGCCAACTGAATGAGAGAAAATATTTGCAAATAACGCATCAGATAAGGGTCTAATATCTAAAATATATAAAGAACTAGTATGACTTAACAACAAAAAAACAAACAACCCAATTAAAAAGTGGGCAGAAGAACTCAACAGACACTTCTCCAACGAAGAAATACAAATGGCCAGCAGACATATGAAAAAATGCTCATCCTCATTAGCTATCAGGGAAATGCAAATCAAAACCACAATGAGATACCACCTCACACCTGTTAGAATGGCTGTTATCAACAAGACAAGGAATAACAAGTGCTGGAGAGGGTGTGGAGAGAAAGGAACTCTGGTACACTGCTGGTGGAAGTGCAAACTGGTACAACCACTGTGGAAGGCAGTGTGGAGGTTCCTCAGAAAATTGGGAATGGAGCTACCATATGACCCAGCAATCCCCCTTCTGGGGAATCTACCCAAAGAACTTGAAAACCTTTGTCCGCAAAGACTTATGTACCCCAATGTTCATCGCAGCACTGTTCACAGTGGCCAAGACATGGAAACAACCAAAGTGCCCTGCGACAGATGACTGGATAAAGAAGCTGTGGTACATATACACAATGGAATACTACTCAGCTATAAGAAAAGATGAAATATTGCCATTTATAACAAAATGGATGGACCTGGAGGTCATCATGCTTAGTGAAATAAGCCAGACAGTAAAAACCAAAAACTGTATGATTTCACTCATATGCAGAATATAAAACTGAAAGCAACAACAACAAAACAAACAAAAAATTCATGGACACAATCAATAGTTTAAAATTTATTTGGGGACAAGTAGGGAGGGGATGGGAAAAGGTGGAGGGGGTAGAAGAGGAGGAAGAGGGAGCTAAATATATGGTGATGGAAAAAGAAGTCACACTGGGTGGCGAACTTACTATACAACAAGTTAATGATGCACTGTAGAATTGTACACCTGGAACCTATGTAATTCTTGCTAACCAATGTCACCCCAATAAGTCTAATAATTTTTAAAAAGTTAAAAAAAAGTAGGACACAGAGATCACAGAGGGCCTTTTATATTCTGCATACATTTGCCACTTTTGTCAAGGAAAAAAAAGGTCCCTTCTAAGCAGTTCTAGAACTACATAATGAATGTCTCATGTTAAAAATAAAAGATGACACTGTTGATTTAAAAAAGTTGTAGAGAGATGACAGTGAGAAAAGAGGTGTTGCCTGGAAGAGGGAACCAACTGTTTGCTATCCATCTGCAGTGAATACTCACCCTGTGATTCCTAGAGCTCCAAAATGGGACGCAGAGTTAGGAGAGTCATCTAAACTTCCTAATAGAGCTGCTAAAATTCTAAAAAACTGTTTCCCCAGGGAACCTCTGGACAAACTATTTTTACAAACAGGATTTCAGCCATCATTTGGGGCTAATATTTTAATAACCTCTAACAATAGATCACACTTTGAAGTTTACAGAAAACTTGGAAATCTATTTGATTGTTACCAATTTTCTCATTCATTCAGGCAAATATTTATCACCTTTTGTTTGCCAGGTTATGCTAGGTGCTGAGGAAAAAAAAAACAGTGAGCAAATCAGAAGAAACAAAATCTCAGAGGTGTTGCCAGTCACCCAGGCTCACACAGCTAGTGAACAACAGAGGCAGGGACCTGAAAATGAAGTCTGTGTGACCACAAGACCTCTCTTTCCACTACACCACACCTTACTGTCACTCTGGAGGCAAAGGAATAGACTAGATAACCTCTAATAACTCCTTAGACCATTATTTAAAATGAAGGAAAGGAAGAAGAAAAAGAAGAAACACATCTATTCCAAATATTAATCACATCTGTCACTTCCAACAACTCAGAGCAGCTGTGTGACATGACCTACACTCCAGCCAGGGCTGGGGAGTTCTGCATGCCCTTGACACCTAGTTATGAGAATATGATCTTTAATTAAATTGGGCCAGCAAGTTTTCTTTGGCAGAAGTCGAGAATGCTGCAGTCTTGAATTTGCTGAGGGAAGTCCTGGCATATCATAAACATTCCTACTATACAGCCTCTAGCCACTTGCTCTGGTTTAGCAAGAAGACAGCAACTGCTGACGTATCAAGGAGAAAAACTGGAGGCTGGTTCTGGGCTGTTAGGAATGTTACTTTAATTTCTAACCCTTAGTTTTCTCTTACATAAAATACAAATAAGACTATCTACTATATAGAGTTAGCATGAGATTCAAAAAGCATATATAAAACATTTAACATGCTTTCTGGAACAGAATAAATTTCCAATAAATATCTGTTCCCATCCCCCACTCATCTTTCCAGTTTCATCTCTACTATTCCCTAAACTTGTCATTCCACCTCAAAATGCTTTCATAATCCTGCCTTTGCCCATGTTGTTTTCTCTGCCTAAAATGTCCCAACTTGTTTGCCAAGCAAAGTTCTACTCATTCAAGACCCAGCTTGACTCACTTCTTCTATCAAACTTTCACAGAAGCCCCTCTACTTCTACTTTCCCCTCATTTTAATAGCATTTTATACAGCAGCAGTTTCCATATTTCATCATGAACAACTCAAAGAACAAAACTGAGTCTAATTAACCTAAGTCCCTTAGTCCCACCCAGCACAGGCCTGGTAAAAAGGTTCACTCACTAAGGCAACCTAGTTTAGAGGGGAAAAAAAGAAAAGAAAAAGCATAGGAGCTGGAAGGATCTTGAAAAAAATCAGTCAGTTCCAAACCTGTTTTATAGTTGAGAACCTGAAACCCATAGTGGTATGCAATTTATCCAAGGCCACTCAATGAAATAGTGAGAATGACATGACCAGCCTCTGATTATTCTGATTCTCTTAGAAACATTCTTTCTACACCAATTACAATTTGAGAGAGAATGAACAAAGGATTGTACCTGGGAAGCTTTCTATAATTGGAGAGGTACATATGAGAAGCAGCAAAGTGAAATGAAAAAGGCAGATTTGGAGTCAGAAACATAAGTTCACTTAGGCTTGCCCTCTTCCTTCACCCTCTCCTCGCCCCATCAATCACACCTACACATCTTCCTCACTCCTACCAGCCCTGCAAATAGTCACTACAGTAACTTTCAGAAGCCAGTACCAAAGGTCTTATAATCATCTTCCTACCAATTTGGGAAATTCCTCACCTACAGCCCCAATTGAGCTACTCCCTACAGTAGACTTCAAATCTCTGATCTGAGAAAATAATCACTAAAACCTGAAGCCCATACAATCTGAGAGTTGGAAGAAACCAATAAGGCAATGTAGTTCAACCTCCCAAGAGACACTAATCTATTCTGCTGTCTCCTAAACAGATGACCTTCCAGGCAATCTCTACCTGAATATCCTGTGATTTCCCACACTGCGACATGCTGCCTCAAAGGAACATTTTCCTTGGAAGTATAAAAACCACAGCATGAAAATGGACTGTCCTACTTGCTCTAAAACATAATCAGGACTAAGCCATTCAAGCTTTCAGTGTCCCTTTACTTCAATCATCCTTGATCATGAAAACACTCATCCCCAACTGTTTCATATACCCTCTAACCTGACCAAATTCCTCACCCCGTTCCTACTCTGGAGTCCTTTCATTATTTCCTCTGAAACTTTCCATTTGTCATGAGCTAATTCCCCTTTCATCCTTGCCTTTCAAGAAACCTGGCTGTCACCTGAAAAAAAGACCTCTCTAGCAGTCCTCTCATCCAGAGGTTGTGTTCTTTCTCACAACCTATCAGTGTTGTCCTTAATTTTCAAAACAAAAAAAAAAAATTTTTTTTTTCTATCTCTTCCTCTTGTATACAAGGTCTGATGATTAAGTTTGTGAAATCATCCTAGAAAAAGTGCTACTCACCTCATTGCTGACTATCACTATGGTCACCTTCAAAGTACTCCCCTTGGGAAGCTATGCACCAATGCCAGCGCCTACTCCACCCTTCAAAGCATTTTGGAACTCTTTTTCTGGAATGGCCATCAGAGATGTTGTATGACCCTTGATGTCCTGAATGTCATCAAAATGTTTCCTTTCAATATTTCTTTTATCTTCGGGGAAAGAATCAAAAGTTATTGGGGGCTGGATCAAGTTAGTAAGGAAGGTGTTCCAATACAGTTATTTGTGTACTGGCTAAAAATACCCTCACAGACAGTGCCATGTGAGCTGGTGAACTGTTGTGATGCAAGAGACATGAGTTGTTGGCAAAAAGTTCAGGTTGTTTTCATCTAAATTTTTCATGCAGTCTTTTCAGCACTTCCAAATAGTAAACTTGGTTGACCGTTTGTCCAGCTGGTACAAATTCATAATGAACAATCTCTCTGATATCAAAAAAAAGTTAGCAACACCATTTTGACTCTTGATTTGGACTGAGGGAACTTTTTTGGTCCTGGAGAATTGGCTGACTTCCATTGTGCACTTAGACACTTTGTTTCAGGCTCATATTGGTACACCCACGTTTCATCATCAGTGATAACATGGCCCAAAACATCATCTTGCCTCTTCAAAATGTCTTAGCAAACTTTGACTCTGCTTTGCTTTTGTTCATTGGTGAGCTCCTTTGGGACCATTTTTACACACACCTTTCTCATGCCAAGATTTAAAGTTAAGGTTTTCCTGTTTCTCTATTGATGTTTACTTGGTCTGTTATGCTTCTCACTGTCAGCCTATGATTCCAACACACAATTCAATGAATTTTTGCAATGTTTTCATCAGTTCTGCTCGTTACTGGCCATCCTGATCTCTCTTTATCAGTGACACTCTCTCCCCTCAGAAAAACATTTAATCCATTGTACATTGACGTTTCTTTCATGGCATTATTCCCATTAACTTGTACTAACATGTCCCTGATTTCACCTCCACTCTTGCCAACTTTAACAAGAAATTTAATGTTTGTTCATTGCTCTAATTCAAGCTCTGATATTCTCACAATGGCACACAAAAACAACAATAATGAAGGCCACTCAGCAAGACATCTCCACACAAACAGCTGTGACACAGATATACTAAGGTTATGAATCCTTACCAAGTAGTTTGTGCAGTGCTGCCAACACAAAGTGCACGGTGGCAAGTTCACGAACTTAATTGTCAGACCTCATAAACCTTTATTCCTTTGAGCGGCCTCCACTGGCTACTACTATCACACTTCCTTGCTGCCTGATACCCACTTTCTCGTCTACCCAAAGGCTTTAGATCCTAGACAGTCATCTTCTACCCCACCAATTGTCATTCTAGGTGACTTCAACAGCCACACTGATAACCTTCCAACACTCTACTAGGCCAAGTTAGCCATATTCCAATGATCACATCCTGGACCTTTATCACCAAAATACATACCAACTCCAGTATCTGGACTGAATCATATACACTCCAAATCTGGAATGAATCATACAAATACAATCTCCTATCCATGCAGCTGACCTGACTTGCTCAAGAACTTCCACTATAATTCCTAGACTTCATTTTGAGCTTCAATGTACTATCCATTAGTCCCCACTGCCTTGACTTCTCTTTTCCCCTAACCACAGTCCATCAAAATCAAACATCAAAAACTACCAACCCTCTAAAATTCAACAACAAAAAACAAAAACAACCCAATTTTAAAATGGACAAAAGACCTGAATAGAACTTTTTGCAAAGAAGATATACAAATGTATACAAATGACCAATAAGCAAATGAAAAGATGCTTAGTATGACTAATCATTAGGGAAATGCAAGTCAAAGCTACAATAAGATACCCTCTAACAAACTAACAAACAGAAAAAAAAGCAAGTGTTAGTGAGGATATGAAGAAACTGGAACCCTTGTCCACTGTTGTTAGGAATGTAAGATGATACAACCACTGTGGAAAACAGTATAGCAGTTGCCCAAAAAATTTAAAATAGTATTACCATATGATCCAGCAATTCCATCTCTGAGTATAAACACAAAAGAACTGAAAACAGGATCAGTAAGAGATGTTTGTACACCCATGTTCAAAGCATCATTATTCACAATAGCTAAAACATGGAAGCAAATCAAGTGTCCATCAACCAATGAATGAGTAAGCAAAATATTGTGTATATATACATTGGAATATTACTCAGAAAATAAAGGAAATTCTGCAATATGCTACAACATATATAAATCTTGAGGACATTACGAGTATGCTAAGTGAAATAAGCCAATCACAAAAAGACAAATACTGTATGATTCCACTTATATGAGGTACTTAAGAGTAGTCAAGACCACAGAGACAGAAAATATAATGGTGATTTTGACAGGGACTGGGGAAGGGAAGAATGGGGAATTATTATTTAATAGGGACAGAATTCCAGTTTTACAAGATGAAGCATTATGGGGATTGATGGTGCTGATAGTTGCACAACAATGAGAATGTATTTAACACCATTGAACTGTACACTTAAAAATGCTTAAGATGATAAATTTTATGTGTATTTTACTACAATAAAAAATGATAAAAAGGGATTTAGAAATTACTATATAATAAGTACACTACAATGTGCCAAAAGTTCACAATGTTATCAATAGTTATATTACAGTAGGAACCTGTTAATGCTGGGGTAGGGACCAGTGACCTGAGACTTAATATATTAACTATGGACAATGGATAACTGACTCAGTAAAATCTGTAGGATACTAAGATGGCTTATAATAGGTTTTCACTGTACGTGTATACTTTCCAGTGGTCCCCAACTTTTTGGACACCGGGGAACATTTCGTGGAAGACAATTTTTTCATGGATGCAGGGAGAGAGAGGATGGTTTGGGGATGATTCAAGTGCATTACATTTTTGTGTACTTTATTTCTATTATTATTATGACAATTATTATTACGCTTATTATTACATTATAATATATAATGAAATAATTATACAACTAACTCACTTGCCACTATAAAGCCTGCCACCAGATGCAGCTTGTCACTTACCACTCACTGATAGGGTTCTGATAAGAGTCTGCAACCAACTGATTTATTATGGTCTCTGTGCAGCCAAATCTCTCTGCTAATATTAATCTGTATTTGCAGCCACTCCCCAGCACTGGCATCACTGGCTCAGCTCCACCTCAGATCATCAGGTATTATTACAGATTCTCTTAAGGAGCATGCAATCTAGATCCCTCTCATGCGTAGTTCACAAAAGGGTTTGTGCTCCTATGAGAATCCAACGCCACCGCTGATCTGACAGGAGGCGGAGCTCAGGCGGTGAGGAGAGTGATGGGGAGCGGCTGTAAATACAGATGAAGCTTCACTTGCTCACCGCCACTCACCTCCTGTTGTGTGGCTCTCTGTTCCTAACAGGCCATGGACCAGTACCAGTCCATGGCCCAGAGGTTGGGGACTCCTGCTTTAAACAAATATGATCTAAACAAATCTGACTACAAAAAGAAAAAAAAAAAAGAAAAAAAATCAACCCCCTTCCTTTCTCCCCCTTTCCAAAATTCAACTGGCAAAATCCCAGCTTTGGGATAGTTGTCCTCAACTCTCTCCATTCTCTATACTGAAGCAGTTGAATGTCTTAAAGAACATTACCTAGTTGACTGCTTTCACTTGAAAATTATGATACCTCCCTACCTATGATTACCTTACTTCAAATGGGGCATGCAGCTGGGCTTCCTACTTACCGCTTAGCTAAGGAGATTATCTTCAATAAGAAAACAGAAATCTTTGTCAGAGAAGTCCATCTTCCTACCCCCAAATCTATATGCCTCCCTGCACCTGAACCATCCAGTTACAGTAAAGAAAATGTCCCATGAAAAGCCATTCTCTCTACTCCTTCACTTGCACTCCTTCTCACCAGGAATACTATCCTCTTTCAGCTCCATTTCTTTTCTTTCTCTCTCTTTCTCTTTCTTTCTTTCTTTCTTTCTTTCTTTCTTTCTTTCTTTCTTTCTTTCTTTCTTTCTTTCTTTCTTTCTTTCTTCTTTCTCCCTCTCTCTGTTAGATATATTCAGTCATTTAACAAATATTTATTGAGCATCTACAATGTACCATTACTAATCTAGCTGAATAAGACAAAATTCCTTTATTTGTAGAGTGTAGAGGCTAGAAAGAGAAACAAAGAAAGAAGAAAATAAATACGAAGGCTCTGTGGAAAGCATTCAGTCACATAATATGAAAAATAGAGGCATTTATGGTTGAATTTGTTCCAGATAGCCCTCATATATATTTAAAATCCATAAGGAAAATTAAAGAGTGTACATGTAAAGGGGTTGAGGGTGAACCGGGAAGGAGGTGATACAGAAAATAAGGTGATCAGGACAGGCTTCTCTGAGGAAGACGCACTTAAGACCTTAATGAAATGAGATGCAAATCATAACAATATCTAGAAGCATTCTAAGCAGAGGGAGCAGTAAGTACTGTTGGGCAAAAAGGCCAACAGTACAAAGTTGAGTGAATAAGGAGAAATGCAGCAGGAGACTGAGATTAGGGATGATAGCCAGAGGTCAGATTATGCAGAGCTGTACAGGACACAATAAACAGTTTGGATTTTGTAGCAAGTGTGAGAAGACACTGAAGAGTTTTGAGCAGTGATCTCACAAAGGAAAAGCGATGAGCCCACTAAGAAGTTATTACAATAATCAAAGTGGGAAATAATGGTGGCTAGAATGAATGGCACTAGCTAGAAAGAAGTACTGCAAAGACAGATATATCTTGAAGGTAAAGCCAAATGACTTATTTAGAAACTGCATGTACAGTGTGAGAAAAAGAAGAAAAATCAAGCTTATGTCTAAATTTTTGGCCTGATCTAAGAATACTGGGTGAAACATGCTACAGTGTCTCCTATTCAAAGACAAAAAAAGACAGACAGACAGACAGAGACACACACACACACACACACACACACACACACACACCCTCCCTTGACACCCACAACCTCCTCCAAACACCATTTATTTCTTTGTTCCCCTTTATAGCAGTTTCTCAAAAGAATTGTCTACTTACACTATCTCTACTTCCTCCCCTTCTGTTTGCTAACTAACACCCTACTATTTCACCAAAACTAGTCTAGTCAAGATCACCAATCATCTCCATGTTGCCAAATCACAGGTCACTGTCCTGTCCTCACCCTATTCAATCTTTCAGCAGCATTCAACGTAACTGACCGCCCTTCTCTTTCAAATGCTCTAATTTCTTTGCCGCTGGGGAAGCACATTCACCTGGTTTTCCTTCTATCTTTCTGTCTACTCCTATTTCCTTTGTAGACTCTTCCTTCACTAGCTATTGTCCATATGTTCAAAGCTAGGAAGCTCCATTCCTCATAAGCTATTCTCTACCACAAATGATTTCATCCATTCCCATGGCTTTACATATCATCTATAATATGTTGATGATGTCCAAGTTCTATCTACCTCAAAAGCTCTCTTTCAAACTAATAACCATCTGTTAGGCAATTCCACCTGCATTTCTCTGAAGTATCTAAAACCTAACATGAGCAAACGGAACTCTTGCTTTTCACAGCATGTCATGAATCTTAATTATATTTGCTTACTTATACATCTCCCTCAATAAACAGTAAGCTTCACAAAGAAGCAACTAAGTCAGTTGTGTTTACCAATGTACACTTACCAACTAAAAAGGGCTTAGAGTAGACACCGAGCAGACACCAAGATTTACTAGAACCTGTGTCTGCTCTCAAAATATTCACATGCTAATGGGAGAGGCACATACATAAACAACAATGATAGTACAGCATGCTAAGTGACTGTAAGTGGTGAGAGGAAGCACAGCAGTGATGCATGAATCCAAAAGAGGGGCCCTTCGTTAGCCTAGGAGTCAGGGAAAACTTCAAAGTTTCTAAGTTTATTTTTGCCAGATAATAAGTACAGCTATTACTGCCTACTATGTATATTTCTCTTTTTTAAAAGATTTTTAAGCTTTATAATACACTCTTGACAATAGGTATAAATATCTTCCATTTTATATATGAAACTTAGAAAGATTAAAAACAAGGTAGCTAGTAAGTGGTGTAACCAGAATCTCGAACTGAGGTCAGTCTGCTTTTAAATTCTTCCCCCCTTCCTTTATATATATAAAACCCTTGGCAAGGTTATATGACACCTAACCGAGGTGTTTCTACAGTGCTGCCAATGTAAGCACACAATGACAAGTTTGTGAACTTAATTGTCAGATTTTGAGTGTGACAGCTCTGATGGCCATTCCAGAAAAAGAGTTCCAAAATTGCTTTGAAGGGTGGACTAGGCGCTGGTGTCAGTGCACAGCTTCCCAAGGGGAGTACTTCCAAGGTGACCGTAGTGATATTTAGCAATGAGGTATGCAGTATTTTTTTCCAGGATGAGTTTATGAAATTAATTGTCTGACCTCGTGTGTGTGTGTGTGTGTGTGTGTGTGTGTCACAAGGCATCAATAAAAATAATACCTTTTATAATTGTCACCTACACTTCTAGACCTCATTTCCCAGCATGGGACTCAATTACCAGTCTCTAAATCATTCTTTCTAGCCCCCTCCTTTTCTTTTATTATTAAGGCCTGAGGTTCAGTTTTCAACTAGTCATCAAGCAACCCAGGTTGCAGCATCTAAGCCTTTTTCATGGCTGAAAATGCATTCAGATACAACTACAGTAACATCTATACAGCACTTTACAGTATACAAAGCAGTTTCAAACATTCTTTATTCCATTTGATCTTCACCAATCCCATGAGCTGTCAAACCCCTATTACAGAAGTCAATGGAAGTAAAATGTCTAGCCTAGCTCCATCTGGTTTCTGGACTCTACCATCCACCAGAAATTGAATTTAAGAAAATGAGGGAGGGGGGAGGTGGCAGAAGGAGAGAAAGAGAGCAAATGACTCATAGAGAGAGCTCAGCACCGAGTCACCAAAGTGGCCTACAGCCAAGAGAAGTTAACAGGGACCAAATCTGTTTCCCTTCCAAGGTAATGAGTGTTTGGCCATGGCACAGTGACCTGCCATATAGAACTGCTCTTTTTTCTTCTCAGCAGTATCTAGAGTCTAACCCTACAGGTAGGCAGAAAAGAGGATATAAGAAAACTATTTGTACACCAATGGTGTCCAACCTTTTGGCTTCCCTGGGCCACACTAAAAGAAGAAGAATGGTCTTGGGCCACACATAAAATACATTAACACTAACAATAGCTGATGAGCTAAATTATTTTTTTTTTAAAGGTCCATATACAATTTTCGTTATGTTTTAAGAACACTTAGAATTTTGTGTTGGGCTGCACTCAAAGCCATTCTGGGCTGCACGCGGCCCGCAGGTTGCAGGCTGGACAACCCTGTTGTACACTATATGTACATGCAGGGCCAGAAAATAACATGGTAGACAAGAATAGATATCACCTTTAAAGAAGACTTGAGTTTAGGACCCAGGTCTGCCACTGACTTGATGAATCAAGTTTCCTCTGTGTTATCACAGCCCTGTGCTTCTCTTATATCACATATACTTATCACAAGAGGTTACAGACACCCCTATTCCTTGACCTGTATTGTAAGGCAGCAACTGGATCCAATTCCATTTTTGCATCCCTAGCACCCGGCATCATAACTAACATAGAATAGATGGTTCACAGAATGTTTGATGATTGATGGATGCCATATTCAAAGCTGTGTGTGTGTGTGTGTGTGTGTGTGTGTGTGTGTGTGTGCGTGTGTGTGTGTGTATTCCACATTCTAGTCTAGACAGTGAGTTCCAGGAAAACAGCAATCCTGTCTTCTTATTTCTGCTTCCCCTATCACTCTCCTACTTTGAGGACACTACTCAAGAAAAGCTTGGTGAATAGAAACACAGACCAGTCCAAAAAGCCAGGATTCAGAGGGATAGAGAATTAACCTACACAGTCCTCCTTCCCAGACTACAGTCTTTCCCACCACAGCCACCTCTTCCTCCAAATAAGCCCTATCCTATCCAGGCTACCCTCTTCTTCAAAAGTCTACTTTTTTCTCCCTCCAGAACTCCCCCTCCTCTCCACCTCACCCCTGCTATCACCCCTCTTCTTCCCTAGGCTGACAGTCTACCTCTCTGTCTACCTCTTTTCCTTAGCAATGCCTCTGAGCTGCTAAAGCGTCTTATTCCCCTCCTAGTCACTCATCTCACTAGAATGAGAGCTTCTGTTCAGCCCTACTGGACACTTGCTCTCCTCCCACTCCAGTCTTCAAGCCCCCAAATTCCCATCTTGCTTACTCCCTACTGCCTGCTGCTGACCACTTCCCTCAAGAAGGAGGTAGGGAACTAATCCAGGAAGACAGATTGCTCACCAGCAGGCCCAAAGGGCAGACTGACACCTGGGGAAGATAGAATTTGTAGGTGAAAGCTCAAAGCAGGGGAGTTAGGTAGAAACAGAGAGTGTTTGGACCTCACAAACACCAGAGCAAAGGTCCCTATAAACCAGTAACCCACTAATAATGAGAAAGCTTAACCAAAATTTCTAGGAGGAAGAGAATAAAGCATAACCAAGAGAGGGAAGGAAAAACTAGCTATGGGGAGGGATAAGAAAGGGAAGTATGAGAAGAGCAGGAAGAAGGAAGAAAGTGGGGGTGGAAGAAAAGGTGGGTGGGGGCATGACAGGAAAAATAATCAGAAGTAGGGAATAGAAAGGAAAGGGAGGAGAGGAAGACAAGGAGGTGGAGTCATAAAAAAACTGGGGGTAGGAAGGAGGTCCAAAATAATCAAGCTAGGTTAGTATCAGGCCTGACATGTATTGCTTAGTCCCAGATAATCAAGAAGGAAAGATTATAGTGATTAAGCTATTACACAACCCCAAGATCTGTCATTAACTTGGCAGAGTAAGGAGGGGCCTCCAAAGAAGACAGCCTATTTTAAAGCAGCTTTATACACAAGTATCAAAAATTTGGTCAGTTTGGAGAAAAACATACCTTGATCTGCTTCTTCCCCATCACATCTCCCTACACCCAACACACCCACACTCTACACTAAAACACTCAAGTATTCGCAATCTCTGCAAAATGCCATCCAAAAGGCTGGCTGGAAGACAGGATACCAAGGTCTGCTTCCTAAGTTCACTTGTTTCCTAGTGTTGCAGGGGACATCTCTGCAGCCCATTCGAAGAGCTTTAAACCAGCTCACCTTTCCAAAAAGGCAGTGCGACAGGCTGGGAAAGCCAGAGTTATAAACAGAATGTCAAGTCCTTCACTGCACAGGTAAGAAATGAAGCCCACCACGTCTGCCAGAACAAAACCAGCCCCCAGATCTCCTATCTCCCAATTTACTTTACCTCTTAACGGGTCATTTATAATATACTGTCCCTCCCCAGCACCCAAGAGAAAAGCCCTCACAGAGAAAAGCATCACCCTAGCCACCAAGCAGAAAGGTGCTTGCTTGCAAAGGAGCATGGCTTCTGAAGCACAGCAGTTCCCCAAAGCCCAGCTTTCCCTTCACACCCTTCTCTAGCCAGAGCTCTGCTTCCAGCGCTGGCCTAGCCCTGGGTGGCCTCATCAGAGGATTCCACCCTCAATCCCTCTCTAATTTAGGGTGTCTTAAAGGAAGAGACCCAAAATCAACCGGACCCTGCGTCACCACTGGCCGGAAGCCGGCGGAGACCACCCCCCTCCCCAGCACCGCCCAGCTGGGCGCACCCTAGGCTGGGCCGGTAATACCTGGTGGGGAGAGCTAGCCCCGGCATCTCGGTCACCGTTTGTGTCGCAGAGCCGCACCTCTCCCGTCTGGCCTGACTACGCAAAGCCCTGACTCCACCCGTGTCTCTTTACTCGGCTGGAGCAGGGTGCCCAGCAGCTCAGCCGCCCCAGCTCCCGGGTGCAGCACGCTCCCGCCCTCGCAGGGCGCAGTGAAGGCGCTGCTTCGGGGTTGGCGGAGCAGAAGGGGCGGGGGAAGAAGGAGGGAAGGAGGCGGGAGGAAGCCTGGCTTCTCCTTTCCCCGAAAAAGCCCTGAGGGCGGGGAGACTACTACCTTCCCACCTTCTCAGCTCTTCTCCCCAACCTAGTCTCCAGTTGGAGGTAATTTCTCACTGAGACCAGGCTTTCCAGGCCTTGGTGAGTCCCACAGTCAAGAAGAAAACCAGAGCTCTTCTGTGCCTTAGTTTCTGCAGCTGGGTCTGGACAGTGCAACTGAGGTCAAACCTAGGATCCATCAGATTAGGCTTCAGAAAAAAAGATGCACCTACCTCCGATAAATGTGTCAGGTTTTAATTCTAATACCCTAGGAAAAATGATGGGGGAGGGCTGACACCTGTACTAATAAGCAAACAACGCTCTGCAGCAGTTACCATTTAAGTCCTGTTGTGGGACAGGTGTGTGAAAAAATGTTATGCCTATTTCACCACCACATTAGGAAGTAGACACGCTACCACATATGTGAAAACTGAGCTCCAGAAGAATGTGGTTTCATATACTAAGTATTTCTAGAAACAGACCTCCACATGCAAAAAAATTAAACACAGGCTTTACACTTTTAACAAAAATTAATTCAAAATGTACCGTAGACTTAAATGTAAAATGCAAAACTATAAAATGTTTAGAAGATAACATAGGAGAAAATCAAGCTGATCATAGGTTCGGCAATGACTTTTTACATACAACACCAAAATCAAAATCCATAAAAGAAAAAAATTGATAAGTTGATCTTAATTAAAATTTAGAACTGGGTTGTAAAAGAGAATGAAAAGATAAATCACATACTTGAGAAAATATTTGCAAAACACATATCTGATAAAGGATTTGTATCCAAAAATATACAAAGAACTCTTAAAACTCAACAAGAATAAAACAAACAACTCAACAGAAAAACAAAAAATCTGAATAGAAACCTCCACAAAGAAGATATAGAGATGGCAAAAAATATGAAAAGATAATCAATATCATATGGCATTAGGGACTTGCAAATTAAAATGAGATACAACTACATACCTATTAGAATGGCTAAAATCCAAAACACTGATAACACCAATGCAAGAGAGGATGCTAGAATTCTCATTCACTGCTGATGGGAATGCAAAATCTTACTGCCACTTTGGGAGACAGCTTGGCCAGTTTCTTACAAAGCTAAATATAGGCTTACCATACAACCCAGCAATTGCACTCCTAGGTAGTTAGTTACCCGAATGAGTTGAAAATTTATGTCCACACAAAAAGCTGTCTACAAATATTTATTGCATCCTTATTCACAACTGCCAAAATTCAGAAGCAACCAAGATATCAACAGATGAATGGATAAACAAAACATCCACACAATGCATTATAACAGCAATAAAAAGAAGTGAACTATCAAGCCATGAAAAGCCATGGAAAAACCCTAAATGTATACTGCTAAGTGAAAAAAAAGCTCATCTGAATAGGCTGATTCCAACTATATGATATTCTGGAAAAGGCAAAACTATAGAAAGAGCAAAAAGATTAGTGATTTCCAAAGGTTCAAAAGGTAAATGGGGGTAGGGATGAATAGGTGGAACACAGGGCATTTTTAAGGTGGTGAAACTATTCTATATGATACTATAATGTTGGATACATAACATTATACATTTGTCAAAACCCACAGAACTATAAAACAGAAATAATGAACTGTAATATAAACTATGGACTTTAGATTAACAACAATGTATCAATATTTATTCATCAATTGTACCACACTAATACAAGAGGAAGTGCAAGGAATGGGGGTGGAAAAGCCTTTGTATTTTCTGGTCAATTTTTCTGGAAGCCTAAAATTGCTCTAAAAATAAAGTCTATTAAAATAAAATTTTAAAAATTTTAAAGTATCACGCATAGAAATGGACATATAAGATAAAGCTTATTTTCTTTTTTATTATATTCATCAGATAGACAATGACTCTGTCAAATTGCTGTAAAAATTTCTAAACATTCTCAATTTCTATGCTTGCCTCAACGCTGACTGGGAACTGTTCAGATTCTAAGTACTTAGAGTACTGGTGAGCTAGGGCAACTTCCAGTAAACATGGTTCTGTTTACAATGAACCTCTTACAGCCTGGTACCCTAAGGGGCACATGGTAGTCTAAGTGCAGTCTGTACCCTATAGAACGAAGCTGGACTATCACCTACTTAATTCAGTCTGAAGCTGCATTAGCTTTTTCGCCACTGCAATGCCTTTGACTGACATTGAGCTTAGGCAGCCAAAACCACCATGTTCATAATAGTATCCTACTAGATCTCCACCAGCCTGCCCACATGTTGCCATTTCGTTGAGACTTAACATGAGAACTTCATTGTCATCCTCCTTAATTTTCATCTTGTTGGCTTCAACCCATCTTTTCAAGCTCTCTCTCTTTCTCTCTCTGCCATCTAGCATAGCCGTTTTCCCTTCCAGGCTTTGTCACCTGCAAATCTAATAAATATGCGGTATCTTCAAAAACTTATGAAACATCTACCGTGTGCCCTTCCCTACACTAGGTTTCAGGGATTGAAGATGCCTTAGAAATGCCCTATATTTTCAGGAATCAGCACTAATGAGGAAGGCTGATATATGTAAACTATAAAAATAAAAAAGTACTGCACTAGAAAACTGAATAAAAATAAATAGGATATGGTAGAAGAAACAACAAAATATGTATCACCGAGTATAAGGCAGGATCACCAATGTCTTCAGCAGGAAAAATCAAAATCAGTCACCTTCTAGTTTAGATTTCAGTTCTCAAAAACCAGATGCTGGTTTGGGTTATAGAAGGCTGACTAGCTCAAACACACTGACTGTTTCAATGGTGGGTGCTGCTATAGGAATCTTGGCTAAATGTGGCTCCCCTTGAGATAAAACAAAAGACTCATGAAATTGAAGCATATTAGTAAGAATCCAGCAGTTTTATTTATTACTGAGGGCCAATGGCTTATAATCAAGGAAGAAACTATCAGGTAAAAAATGAAAAAGAATCACATGAGGTAGAAAGGACTTTACAGATGAACTGTACCTTCAAAGAAATTAAATTCTAGATATAAACATCAAATGACTTGCCCAAGTTTACTCAAGTTAGCAGTTAACTTGTTTTAAGTTCAGTAACTTGCATTTATGTAGTCCTTTGGTTTACAAAGTAAATCATTAGGAGTTATTCTTCCATGGACCTTGATCAGCAATGTTTTATCTGTGTAGTCTACCTTAGGCCTGACCAGGCCCTTTTAGGAGTTTGCAACCGCTGGATAACCACATATAAAAGGCTAATGATCAGTAATAATTAGCAAATTTTGTTTAGACACTACAGCTTTTGGCCTAATAATGGCTTATGTATTTAACTGATGATTACCATGATTATATTGCCTATAAAACTGGAAAATGATTGTTTTTATTTGATTCTTTTACAACCACAAATAATTTTAGGAACAATACATTTACTGATTGAGAATTACAATCTTCTGATATCATTAGTTCAATGTGAAAGTCAGTTAACAATGATGATTTTGGTTATAAAACAGTCATCTAATATACTATTCTTTCTTATAACTTAGAGGGGGCCAAACTCCTATGAAGGGCTTCCTATAGCCCAGAAATAAACCCACAAATATATGGGTAACTAATTTTCAACAAAGGTGCCAAAAGTATATAATGGAGAAAGGAAAGTTTCTTCAATAAATGGTATTGAGAAAACTGGAAAGCCATACACAAAAGAATTAAACTAGACTGTTATCTGGTACCATACACAAAAATGGATTAAAGATTTGAATATGAGACCTGAAACAATAAAATACATAGAAGAAAACAGAGGCACTAAACTCATGGATCTTGGTCTCAGAGGGGTTTCTGTTAATTTGACCACAAAGGCAACAGAAGTAAAAGCAAAAATAAATGACTGGGACGACATCCAATTAAAAAGCGTCTGCACAGCAAAAGAAACCACCAACAAAACAAAAAGGCAACCAACTGAATGGGAGAAGGTATTTGCAAACAATATATCTGATAAGGAGCTAATATCCAAAATGTATAAATAATTCATACAACTCAACAACAAAAAAATCCAATTAGGGAGTTCCCTGTTGGTGCAGTGGCTTAAGGCTTCGGCGCTGGCGCTGTCAGTGCTGCGGCCTCGGTTCGATTCCCAGTCAGGGAGCTACCCACATACCAAAATGCAAAAAAAAAAAAAAAAAAAATCCAATTAAATGGGCAGAGGACCTGAATAGACACTTTTCCTAAGAATACATACAGGTGGCCAACAGATATATGAAAAATGCTCAACATCACTAATTATATGGGAAATGCAAATCAAAACCTCAATGAGATACCACCTCATACCTGTTAGGATAGCTATTACCAACAAGACAAAAAAATAACAAGCGTTAGAGAGGAAGTGGAGAAAAGGGAACCCTTGCACACTGCTGGTGGGAATGTAAACTGGTGTAGCCACTATGGAAAACAGTATGGAGGTGCCAAAAAAAAAAAAATGGAAAATCAAAAAAATACATGTACCCTTATGTTCATCACAGCATTATTCACAATAGCCAAGGCATGGTAACAACCAAGGTGTCCTTCAATGGATGATTGGATAAAGAAGATATGACAGATTATATACACACACACACACACACACACACACACACACACAAAATGGAATACTACCCCGCCATGAAAACAATGAAATATTGCCATTTGTGGATGGATCTGGAGAGTGAAATAAACGGATCATGTTAAGTGAAATAAATCAGACAGAAAAGTACAAGAACCGTATGATATCACTCATGTGGGATATAAAACAAAAAGCAACAAATAAACAAACAAAACAAAACTAACTAATTCATAGATCAGACAACAGAATGGTGGTTACCAGGGTAATGCAGGTGAGGAGAAGACGAAGAGCGTAAAGGGAGTCAAATATATGGTAACGAAAGGAGACTACTAGACTTTGGGTGGTGAGCATACAATGGAGTATACAAATGTTGTATTATAAAGTTGTACGCCTGAGATTTATATAAAGTTATTAATGTTACCCAATAAATTTAATTTTAAAAATTAATCAAAAAAGGGCTCTCTATGAAATGAGGTACAGTATAAAATAAATAAATAATATTAAGTTACAAAAATACTGCAAGAAAAGAAATATGTAAGATTGAAATGAAACAAAAAGGGCAAAATCTATTCAGTGGCAGTCAGTTACAAAGCAACCAATCATAAATCAAAATGTACTTCTTCAAGTTCAAACAAGTCAAAATGCAAATAAGGGAGACATTAATTACATATGCAGAGCTAGGGAACATTTTGTGGAGAGACAGTATTTGGACTGAGTATTGAAGGAGTAGAATTTTCATAGAGGTATTGAGATTGGGGATAAGGGTAGAGAATTCCCTTAAGGGAACCACAAAAGTAAAGGCCCAAAGGATGGAAAGGCATGAGCTGTTTAGGAAATAGTGAATAATCTTGTCAGTCAAGGAAATAAAAAATAACCTCATCATTCATTCACCATTTACTGAACATGCTCTACATGCCAGACACAGTATTAGTCATGATGCAAACATGAGTAGACCTAGTTTCTACTTTCAAAAAGGAAAGCATTTTGAAGGACAACATAAGACAAAACTGTTATCACTGATGGTCAGACTTAACAGGTCCACAACCTGTTCGTTCTTCAGTTGTCCCTCTCTCAATAAATGACAATTACACTTGGTTACTCAAGCCAAATATCTGATTGTCTTTGACTACTTTTTCTATCACCTCTACTGCTGATTGAATCCATCAACAAATCCTATCAACACCACCTTCAAAATATCTCAACAGTCCAATCACTTCCATCACCTTTACGGCTAGCAACTTGGTCCAAACCACTTGCAACTTTTATCTAGAACAGTGGCTCTCAATGTTTAGAGGTGGAGAGGAGAGGTTTTGCTCCCCAAGGAAAATTTGGCAATGTCTAGAGAAATCTATGTTGAAACAACGGGGGAGGTACTAATGGTATCAAGTGGGTAGTCAGAGATGCTGCTAAACATCCTACAATGCACACACAGGACAGCCTCTCACAACGAAGAATGATCTGGCCCCAAAATGTTAACAGTAAAGGAACTCCAACATAAAATATTGCAATAGTCTCTTAACTGGTCTACTCTTGCCTCCCAGAATGATCCTTTTCTAATGTAAATGTAAGTCTCAGATCACACCACTCTCTCCTGCTCAGAATCTCCCAGTGGCTTCGCAAATCACTCAATGTAAAAACATGATCTTACAAAGGCCATACATGATCTCATCTCTTTCCTCTCTCTCACCCTCCCCCACTCCATCTCACCCTGCTACATATCTGACCTGGTCTCCTACTTCTCCTTCATTCACTTACTCTATTGCAGGAACAATGGCTTCCACCAACAGACTAGGTATACTTGCACTTCTGGGCTTTGTAGTTACAGTCACTTTGCCTAAAAACACATTTACCACCAGATATCCATATGTCTTGTCCCCTCCCTTCCTTTGGGTCTCTACTCAAATGTCACTCTATCAGAGGTCTTCCCTGACCACTCTACAAAATGACAGAAACCTCTCTCCACTCCATGTTAGCACTTTTTATTTCTCCTCTACCATGCTTTATTTGTAGTCATTACACTTACCATCAGTTGACACATTTATTTGCTTATTAGTTGACTCTCTCCAATAGAACATATGTTCCACATGGGCAAAGTCTTATCTCCAGACCTCAGAACTATTCCTTGCACATAGTAGGTGATTGATAAGTAATGACTGAATAAATGAATGGAGCTGGAAATACCAGTTGGGAAGAAACTATAGAGTGAAGGCCAGGGAAAAAATACAGATGCAATGGATGCAATATTAGAATTGGCTTAATCACCTTGTGCCCTTTGAGTGAGGGGGTGGGGGTAGCAGGGAAAGAGAGAGAGAGGAGAAATGGATGGATGCGAAATTTTATATTGTACCAATATAAGAACATTATAATAATCAGAGGCAGGGTTCCCTGGTGGTGTAGTGGCTAGGCTTTGGCACCCTCAACGCCATGGCCTGAGTTCAATTTCCAGCCAGGGAACCAGAAGTATCTAATAATGA
Organism: Lyroderma lyra; assembly: GCA_004026885.1. Lineage (NCBI taxonomy): Eukaryota > Metazoa > Chordata > Mammalia > Chiroptera > Megadermatidae > Lyroderma > Lyroderma lyra. The sequence goes on along the minus strand of PVJL010002139.1, from coordinate 83,013 downwards.
AATGAATAATATCTCCCAACCAACCTCTCAGCAGGAAGGATGTAATAACAAACTACTCTCCCATAGTTTTCTTCTCTGCTTGTCCTTTTGGACTCAGCTCAAAAGTCACCACCTCTACAAAGGCTTTCTAGAATCACTCCAACTTAGGACCCTCAGAGTAATCTACCCACACTTATTCCAATTTACTAAAAGTATTTGTTAATATATTATTACAGACTGAATTGTGTCCCCACCCCAACCCTCAAATTCATATGTTAATACCCTAATCCCACTATGTGAGGTCACAGTGAGAAGGCAGCAGGCTGCAAGCCAGGAATAATAGTGCCAGTATTATTATAGCTCTCATCAGAAACCAAATCCTGCCAAAACCTTGATGCAGGACTTCTCAGCCTCCAGAACTGAGAGAAAATAAATTTCTGTTGCTAAATCCATCCAATCTATAGTATTTAGTTATGGTGGCCCAAGCAGATTAAAACATGTATCTTTTCACCTCTAGAACTAAAAAGGTACTATATCTCCTCATTTATTACCATACCCTTAACCCAGAGTAAGACAACTTTATTTTTTTATGTGGGTGGTTCCCTGGCTGGGAATCGAACCCTGCCGCAGCATTGAAAGCGCCAAAGCCTAAGGCACTACACCACCAGGGACAACTTTAATAAAATACAGGCACCACTACATATTTTTATGGAATAACAGAGAGTGCAAACTCATTTTTAAAAACCATATTAAAAAGTCATTAAAGTAAAATGATTTTCAAAGTCCTAACCAGTATCTATTCTTCCCTCATCCTTGCTATATAAACTCTGTTTTTGTCCAGGAAGGAAATGAACTATTTATTTTTCCAGTCTTTCTTTAAGTTTGGTATGCCCATGTGACATAGTTCTAGCCAGTAAGTCATACAAGAAGCTCCTAAGAATTCTGGGGAAATGGTTGCTTTAATTATAAAATAGGACATATGAGAATGCTGATTCTGTCTTTCCCCCTTCTTCCTCAAACATTCTTTCTGGAGCTGTAGTACCCATCTTATAACCATTAGGTCACAAGCTCAAGGGTTGAAAGCCAACACTCTAAAGCTGCAAAGTGGAAAACAGAAAGAGGCCAGATTCCAAATGGTATTGTGAGTAGCTGGACCCATGCTAGCAATCAACCACCTCCCTCCAGACTTCTTGTTAAACGATGAAAATTAATACCAATATTTTAAGTTATTGTTGGGTTTTTCTACTACTACAGCTAAAGACATTCCTAACTGATACAAACAAGAAGCATATGAGAGAATCAAAAGGAAGAAGATTCTTACTAGTCTGAAACATAAATTCCTTATGAGCCACTTGTCCCTAACCATAAATGAATTCCTCTTATTAGCATGAAATTGGAGAAGGTCTAACAAATTAAGACAATACAGAGTAGATATGAAAGGAAGACTGACCAGTCCCAGAAGCCAGGAGACCATTCTTCTTGACAAGTCTTATTTTTATACAGAATAAACAATATAACCTTGTCCACTTCAAAATCGGCTTTCAGGTTCCTTACACATATAAAGAGGTGTGTGTGTGTGTGTGTGTGTGTGTGTGTGTGTGTGTGCATGCACGCACCTTAAGACAATGGCTATCATCAATGGAATAAGGGTCATAAAGTAGAAGAAAAGTATAGCAAGTACAGGCACACCTTGGAGATACTGCAGGTTCAGTTCCAGATCGCCACAGTAAAGTAAATATAACAATAAAGTGACTGTAGTCTTTTTGCTAACGGAGGGTTCTGCCTTCAATACGTAAAAAAACTCAGTATTTGTGAAGCACAATAAAATGAAGTTCAATAAAATAAATATGCCTGTACCAAAAACCCATGCTAGAAGTAGCTATCACAATTCATAACCAAATTTTGCTCTGAGCATCTGGAAGCCAAACCAAAATCAAAAGGAAGGGAGTGAAACAAACTAATCAACTCTCATTGTCTGATGGAAAAAGTATTTTAATTTTGTTCCAAGACAACTATTATCAGTTAAAATAGGGGTTGGAAAACTTTCTGCAAAAGAACAGATAATAAACACTTTAGACTTTGCAGGCCATATCATTGCTGTCTCAATAACTCTGTCTATGTAGCACAAAAGCAGCCATACACTAAATGTAAATTAGTAAGTATGATTGTATTCCAATAAAATGTAATCTACAAGAACAATCAATGGACCAGATTTGTCTCACAAGCTGCAGTTTGCTGACCCCTGAGTCAAAGGATTCTTGGATGTAAGCACCAGACCCTAGCTGGTTAAGTACAAAATGAAATTTACTGAAAGAATATTGCATGGTTCACAGAAGTTTGGGGAAGGCTGGAGAAGTAGGTTTAAGGCTAAACTTCCAGAACAAAATACAGCTACACTGAAGAAATAGCCCAATGAGGAAACCATTGCTATTACTTCTGATCATTAGATGCTAGAATGGGCAGCACTGCCATTTGGGGGCCAAGAATTCATCCCTAATGAATAGCCACCAGTACCAAGACTACTTCAGTGCCAGGAACTCAGCCTTGCAGGTCACGCTGCTGTTACCTCCCCATTACTTTCTCGTGTCATTGAAGTCCTAAATCCAAGTGTGGTATGAACACATGGTATTGGTGAAATCTAGGTTACATTGTCCTAGAAGCAGGGAAGTTTGAGAAGCAAGTATCTAAATTTTTATCTCCTTTAGGGGATAGTATCTTTCCTCCCAAGCAGACTCACAAAATGGGGAACACAAAATGCTGTACAGTAAAAACAAATGACAATTATTCATTTCAGTTATCTCTTATTTATACCTTTTCTGCCCATGTATAAATTATTTTTTTTAAATATTCATGGCTACCATATCATCACTAACCATAAAAAACTAAAAATGTTCTCTCCATCTCCCCAAAAAGGAAACACAAAGTCTTATCAGTTACAACATCCCAGAATTAACTTCCAAGGAATTTATCTTTTACTTATCGAGTGCTTTAAGAACCAGGTACTGGGGAGTTCCCTGATGGTGTAGTGGCTTAAGGCTTCATCGCTGGTGCTGTCAGCGCCTGCAGCCCAGGTTCGCTTCCTGGCCAGGGAACTTCCCACATACAGAAAAAAATAAATAAATAAATAAAAGCAGAGAAATGTTTTCAAAAAAAAAAAAAAAAAAAAAAAACCAGGTACTACTCTAAGCCTCCATGTTCCTCTGACTTGAATAGCCTTATCTCTCCCTTCTTCAGGTCTTATCTCTTCTAACTTGTCATCTCTCATGCAATCCTACCCAAAGGCTTGAATATGTCCACCTCCTTCAGGATCTTACAGCATATCATGAAAACTCTTGTCACTTTATTTACCACAGGTTGTCTTATATCTCCAGCCAGACTATAAGTCCCTTTGGTTAGGGAATGCTTGGTTCATTTCTGTTCCCTCAATACCTAATCAAAGCCTAGTATACAGATGGTTCCCAACAATCACATCTACTGAATCCAAACAAATCTAAAAATAAAAACGTCATATATCTTTTGGCACTCAATTCGGCCACCCAATATCTCTTTGTCTTGCTCTGATTTCTTTGATACTCCAGGGTATAAACTTGTTGTTTCCAAGGCTGCCTTAAATCTCTCTCCTAAATGGCTTTTTAAAAAAATAAAGACTGGGGTGATTATAAGTTCTTTGTAAGCCCAGAAGTAGTTTGAAGGTCTGCTGTGTCAGCAAAGCAGAAGACTATTTTGATAGGCATATCCCAACTTTAAGGACTTCTAGATTCAAAACACTTCAGATGAAGAATTATCTTTTAATGAGCTCCCAAACTTTCTTGCCACTGGAATCTTTCCTCTCATTTTAATTAAGCTTAGACTCCAACTATGGTGTTCCAGTAGGTCAGCCAAGGTTTAAGAAAAGTAGTACCTTCTTTAAGATATGACAGTCCCTAACATTTATACAACTCTTTATAATTAACAAAGCACAACCACACCCATTATCCATTCCATTCTTACATACCATCATGTGAGATTTCTCCTCACAAGCAAAGCTAAGTCCCAAAGCCATCTCTCCTGGACTACTACCACCACCAATGCCACCACTGCCACACATTTGCTATAGTTCTTCTCATTTATATAGATTCTCTATTATTACCCATGAGCAGCTTGAGGAAAGGGCCCAAGCCTAACACAGTGTATAGCAAAGTAAATGCTCAATAATCATCTGCTGAGTAAACAGGGTTATGCAGGACAGTTAGTATTTTTGTTTTAATAAAGTAAAAACAGGGATGACTTTCCAAAATTCTCCTAGCTAAGACCATAACCAGGGTATTCTAGACTTTCGTAAATGGACTCTTTTTACCACACTGCCCTCTCCTAGAACTGGTCAGTGTACACAAGGAGTCCTGACTAGGACTCAGAAGTCCCTGGTCTTCAAACAAGTCACTTAACTTCTCTGAGCATCAGTTTCCTCATCTGTCAAATGGGAACAATCACTATCTTTCCCTCTCTGAATACATTGAAAATTACATACAATTATGTGAATAAAAGTGGCTTGAGAAGTGTGAAATGATATTCTAAGCTAGAGGCAATGCTTAGGTTGATGACTCCCACTGTCAGTGACACAGTAAAAATCAGAGTCTGCTTTAGGAGAATCAAATTTATCCTAACAGCTCTAAAAAAATCAGCTTTATTATCCTCATTTTACAGCTGAAAAAAAATAGCGAGGCACAGAGAGCTTAACATTTGCCAAAATCTGCAAACCTAGTAAATATTAGAGCTGGAAGTAGAATTCAGGTCCATTATATCCTAAAGATCTCCCCATGCTACTTCTCCAACGTTATAGAATAAAAGCCTTTATTTTTCCTTAATTTCAGTTACCACTAGACAAATGGAACAGCGCTAATCTTGATTTGAGAACATTCTACTGTCTCTCAGGCCAAAATAAAAGTAAGAGTTAGCCTTGTAGGTAAGTACAGCTTGACTGCCATCCCTGTGATGCCACATCTCAGTAGGATGAGCTAAAAACTGAATATGTGTATTAGAGAATGTTCTGACCTCAATTTTGAAATTATTTTAACTAGACTGAAAATATGATGGAAAAAAAACCAAAAGTGAACAATCCTTTTTTTTTTTTTTTACTGTTCATTGCTATGATTATGAAACATGGAAAAGAGCCTAATCTTTGAAATCAAGACAGTTCAAACTTAAGGTGGAAAAGAAAACCCTGGACAAAGGCCTGGAGAAGGTAATAGCAGAACAAAAGAGGATCGAAATGTAACTATGGCTGGAGCAAGACTGGTAGTGAGACCTAAGAAAATACAGTCCTCTGTCTTTCTCTTCCTCCCCAGACATCTCCACATCCTGCAAGGAACCTAACCTGTGATGCTTCTTTTCTCTCTAAAGTGCCTCAGTGTACAGGTTAGTAACTCACTGAGAAAGTCTGGAACCCTCCTTTGCTGATACTTCAGCCTAAATGCCTCTCTAGAGACAGATTGGCATCAGAAGACTCATTGTCATTACACTGTCCTTCACACAGTTTGGGGCAAGTCTTTTTGGTAGAGTGATGTAGCTGCTATTATATTATTTGCAGCTTAAAATACACACATACACACACACACACACACACACATATATATATATATATATATATAGAGAGAGAGAGAGAGAGAGAGAGAGAGCGTGCGAGCGAGCGAGTGAGCTAGGAATTCTTTTATTTCGGATAAGAGTATAGAGAAATTTTTTTAAAGGACATATTTGGAATTTACAAAAGTGCGAATATATAATTTTCTCAGAAAGAGCTCTGGCACAGGGCACACATTAACGCAGCAGTACCACAATCCAAACCCTTTCCTGTATCAGAGCCGCTCAGACTTCAACAGAACCTGTAAACAGACTTCAAATGAGGGCAACAGACTCACAACTCAGAATTCATTCCCTCCACAAGTTCCATCAACCTTCCTTAGTGTCTACTAGATGGCAATGCCATGTGTTGGGTGCATTCGAGTAGCAGCCAATAAATCTGGAGCTACAGATAAGAGTTAATCGTGAAAACAGAAAGAATGAAGTAAGTCCTCCATCAACAGTTTAGAAAAAAGGGATGAATTTTCCTCCTCTAATGGATACCCTCCTTACTGTACTCAGACTCTGCCATCCCATATCAGACATCTGAACTAGGACCCCAAGGGATTTTGTCAGACAGTGAATAAAGAAGTTGGCTAAGCCAAAGAAAGGCAAAAATCTGTAAGAGTAAATGTACTGAGGTATGTCTAAGGAATGGCCAGTGACCATGGCTGGAGTGCAAGGTACACCAAGGAATTAATAAGAAACGATGCAGGAAAGGTACATTTGGGTCAGATTCTGGAGGGCCTCAAATGTCAGCCTGATGAACTTAAAATTTATTCTATGAGCAAGGGGAACTATATATTATAAAGTTTTCAAGCAGAGCAGTGGCATGATTTGACTTATATTTTAGAAAGATCATTCTTGCACAAGTGTGAAAGGTAAGGGAAGATGAGGAGCAGTAGGACTGTTAGGAAGCTGTTATGTTATAATAGTCTAGTTAACAGGTAATGAGGGTAGTCCAACATTGTGATGAGAGCCTAAGGGTGAGGAAGGTTCACAATGGGGAAGGGGGAGGTAAGAGGCAACCTGGTAGGAGAATCAGAACCCAAGTAGGGTGAGAAGGGCACACAGGCATAGGGCAGGGAGGTGGTCTGGTGTGGGCTATCAGAGTCTGAGTACAGTAAAGAGGGCATTTATTTGAGGAGAGAGGGTGTCCTGGTGCGGTATGTTAGAACCCAGACTGAGAAGTGAAGAAAGTGTCCTCATGGTAGTGCAACCTGGTATAGAGTGCTAGAGACCACAAAGGATAAAGACGGCATCCACACAGTGAGAAGAGGCTGAAATGGGGAGTTGGCACTTCATTTCCTCACTATGGCTACTGAGAGGGCCTGGAAGTTGTACCAGCCCAAGAGCAATAAGCATACCTAGCAGTCATATCTTAACTTCTGAATAACACCAAAAAGAAACAAAAGTTCCTTGGTAAAATGGCTTATTTCAGGGTGGAGAAAGCACAAGATGAGCCAGAACATTTATTAAACCAGAAAGCAAGGGAGTAGTCGAAGTACAGTAAGGATATGTGAAAAGTGGACTGAAGCCAACTTGAATGGAGCACCTACTGGCTAAATGAAGGAGAATTTGAGCATCAAAATAAATAGTGATAGTAAAAGGTTATTACCTATTTAATAAAATAGGAAGCCATGAGTCCATACAGATATAAATAATTAAATGTATTGAAAGTTTGGCAAGGAAAGAGGTTATTTACATAGTTTCATAGTACCTCTCTACAAAATGCTTATTAATTATGAAGGGGAAAAGAGTAACTTCACAGTGGGGAAGCCTGGCAGAAACCATCTTGAGCAAGTTAACAAACTGAACATCAACAGTAATAAGATAATGGCAGCAAAATATAATAGAAAGAGTATGGACTCCAGAATTAAATCTAGTTTTGATTCCTGACTCTGCCACCTTGGGCTGGTTACTTAACCATTCTGAACTGGAATTTCCTCACCTATCAAATGGGAATAAAGTTGTTATTGTGAAGCATTAGACAAATAATGCTTAAAGCACCTATCAAAAGTGCCATGAACATCCAAACTGGAAAGGAAGAAGTGAAACTGTTATTATTGCAGATGGCATGATACTATATAGAAAGAACCATAAATATTCCACCAAAAACAATTAAAACTGATCAATGAATTCAGTAAAGTAGCCGAATGCAAAATTAATACTTAGAAATTGGATGCATTTTTACACAATAACAAACTATCAGAAAGAGAAATTAAGAAAACAACTGCATAAAAATAACTAGGAATAAGTTTAACCAAAGAGGTAAAATGCCTGTAGTTGGGAAATTATATGACACTGAAGAAAGAACAGACAAATAAATGGAAGCGTAACCATGCTCATGGAAGAGTTAACGCTGTTACAATGTCCAGACTACCCCAAGCAATCTACACATTCAATGTAATTCGTATCAAAATACTAATGGCATTTTTCACAGAACCATAACAAAAATCCTAAAATTTAAATAGAACCACAAAAGACTTCATATAGCCACAGTAATCTTGAGAAAGAAGAACAAAGTTTAAGGTATCATGCTACCTATCAAGCTATATACTACAAGGCCATAGTAATCAAAACAACACAGTACTGGCATAGAAAAAGACACATAGATCAATAGACCAGAATAGAGAGCCCAGAAATAAACCTACACCTATATGGCCAATTAATCTATAATGAAACAGGCAAGAGTATACAACAGGATAAAGATAGACTCTTCAATAAATGGTGTTGGAAAAAACTGGACAGAAAATGAAACCATATCACCTCTTACACCATACAAGAATAACTCAAAATGGACTAAAAATTTATATGTAAGACCTGGAACCATAAAACTCACAAGAGAAAACATAGGTAGTAAACTCTCTCTCTGACATTGCTCAGTAATATTTTTTCTAATATATGCATACGAGGTCTGTCCGGAAAGTATCCAGATGTGTAATATGAAAAATAGAGGCATTTATTCAAGAAGATACAAGATACAAGAAATACTATACATAGGACAATGAAGACTCAGTCCCTCTTCAAAGTAGGTACCTGGAGACCTCATGCAGTTCTCCCAGCATCTCCTCCACTGTTCAAAACACTCCGCAAAAATCTTTTGTTGAAATCACCATCAGCTGCTTCATCATATTTTCCTGAGTCTTATCCATTTTTGAAGCATTTGTGTCACACTTTTATTTACACAGCACTCTTTGCATCATCCCCAAAAGCCTTATGAATCATCTGAATAGTTTCCACAGAAGAATGTTGAAGCTTAACACAACATTTGATGCAGATTCTTTGCTCAGTCATTTTAAATGTGATGGTTACCCAGGACATATTATATTTTCACTCAAAGGTGTGTAGCACCCCTGCTGACTAGTACAGTGAAGCCATAATTATTCACGTACGCACATTCCAGTCCACTGTCCTTGGCTGCCAGGTTACAGTCAATGTCAAGCAAACCATTCTTGTTATACCAACAATGGCTGAATTTTTCCAGACTGACCCTGTATCTCCTTGGGCAAGGGAAACAAAAAAAAAAATAAACAAATGGGACTTTATCAAACTAAGATTTTGCACAGCAAAGGAAACCATCAACAAAATGAAAAGACAACCTACTGAATGGGAGAAAATATTTGCTAATGATACATCTGATGAGGAGTTAATATCCAAAATTTATAAAGTAATCATACAATTTAACACTAAAAAAAAATCCAATTGTAAAATGGGCAGAGGATCTAAACAGACATTTCTCCAAGAGGACATACAGATGGCCAATAGACATTTGAAAAGATGCTCAACATCACTAATCATCAGAGAAATACAAATTAAAACCACAATAAGCTATTACCTTACACCTGTCAGAATGGCTATCATCAATAAATCAACAAGTGTTGGTGAGGATGTGGAGAAAAGGGAACAAAACCTCATGCACTGTTGGTGAAATTGCAAACTGGTGCAGCCATTATGGAAACAATATGGAGGTTCCTCAAAAAATTAAAAATAGAACTACCTTATGACTCAGCAATTCTACTTCTGGGTATTTATCTGATGAAATCTAAAACACTAATTTGAAAAAACATATACATCCCTAGGTTCACTGCAATGTTATTACAAGATATAGAAGCAACCTAAGTGCCCATCAGTAGACAACTGGATAAAGAAGAAATGGTACATTTATATAATGAAATATTACTTGGCCATAAAAAAGAATGGAATCTTATCTTTTGCAACAACATGGAGAGACAACATGGAAATAAGTCAGCCAGAGAAAGACAAATAGCATATGATTTCACTTATATGTGGAACTTAAAGAATAAAATAAACCAACAAAACAGAAAAGGACTCATAGAGAACACACTGATGGTTGCCAGATGGAGGGGGCGTTGAGTGGCTGAGTGAAAATGCAAAGGGATTAAGAAGTACAAATTGATAGTTATAAGAGTCACCAGGATATAAAGTATAGTATAAAGAGTATAGTCAATAATATTGTAATAACTATGTATGGTGTCAAGCAGGTACTAGACTTACTGTGAGGATCTGTTCGTAAATTATCCTAATGTATAACCACTATGCTCTACACCTTAAGTTAATATAAAATAATACTGAATGTCAATCATAATTAAAAAACTAAAAAAATTAAAAACATAGAACCATTAAAAAAAGTACCATGAGTAGTACGGGTTTAAAATGTTCCTATTATTTACCTACACTTAGGCTACATTGTTTGAAACATTTTGCTATTATTCGCATTATTTTCCATCTTTATTATTATTATTTGCAACATTTACAATAATTTTTTATTGTTTGTACATTGTTTACATTGTTTTTGCTTAATTTTATGCAAATCTGCAAATGACTCATGTGTATACACAGTTATATCTAGGATGTGACATTTACACCTCATATCAACCTTAAGAGATTACAAAGTCAGACAATTAACTTTGTGAGCTCATCCTAGAAAAAGGGCTCCATACCTCATTGCTGAGTATCACTACGGTCACCTTTGAAGTACTCTCCTTGGGAAGGTAGGCACCGATGCCAGCACCTAGTCCACAATTCAAAGCAATTTCGGAACTCCTTTTCTGGAATGGCCATGAGAGCTGTTGTCATCCCCCAAATCTGACAATTAAGTTCACAAACTTGCCACCGTGCGCTTACTTTGGCAGCACTGTACACACAACCAAGGTTCTGACACCTTACTGAGTTGTGTGTACAGTGCTGCCAATGTAAGCGCACGGTGGCAAGTTTGTGAACTTAACTGTCAGATATTGGGGGATGACAGCAGCTCTCATGGCCATTCCAGAAAAGGAGTTCCGAAACTGCTTTGAATTGTGGACTAGGTGCTGGCATCGGTGCCTACCTTCCCAAGGGGAGTACTTCGAAGGTGACCGTAGTGATATTCAACAATGAGGTAAGTAGCACTTTTCTAGGATGAGTTCAGGAAATTAATTGTCTGACCTCGTATGTAAAAACAGTGGTGTTCCCTTTTAAATTTGACAGATGAGGTAACTGAAACATGAATAAAATGAGTTGACATGCCCAATGTTTAACAGTTAGTTAAATGTACAACTAAGCCCTAAAACACACACTACCAAGTCCCTATCCAAGGGGTCTTTTCCCCTCATGGAGCTTATTATGTATTAAATGGCTTTTCTCTAGGTTTATCCCCTTTTGCCAGAAAGAGAGAATCTCTCTGAGATGGGAGTGTGATTAAGGCCAACTAAGAAGCGTAAAGCATCTTTTTCCTACTCAGGATCAGAACCAGAAGAGTCACCTAACTACCTAGCCATTTGGAACTTATTTAAGCAACAAACTCTTCAGAAGGACCTAAGTAAAGGAAGTCCCACAAAAGGCAAGTAATTTTACAGTATGTTATAACCAAAAGGTATCTTAAACTACCAAGTCTGATTTTTCCATGTACAGATGTTGAAACTGAGACCTGGCAAAGGAAAGAACATACTTGAGGTGACAAAGAGTTACAATATGCCAACTCTTTAATCACTCAATGGCCTAACAATAAGATCATTCTAGAGTTAATTTTGGTAACAATCATACTTCAACATAAGACACTGTCTTTACTGTACCCGTGTTTTCCACTTTAAGCCTGTGTATTTTTCTGTCTCCTCCACTACAGTGAATGGTCCCAATACCTTATTCACCTGTATACTCTTACAGTCCTGGTAAGCAGCTGGTGCCCAATAAGTACTTGTCATAAACACAATATGGTCCCAGCAGGTATGCAAGGTTGGTTTAAAATTAAAAAAAAATAAATAAATCAGTATACCAAACAGAACAAGGAATAAAAGCCAAAAGATTATTTTTATTGACATAGAAGCAGCATATGACAAAATCCAACACACTTTCATGAAAAAAAACACTCAGGAAACCAGGAATAGAAGAAAATATCCTTAACCTGATAAAGAGTATTCATGAAAAACTGTGGAGCTAATATCATATTTAATGATAAATAACTGAATGCTTTCTCTCTAAAATCAGGAATAAGACAATATCTGCTAAAGCCACTTTCATTTAACGTTGTATTGGAGGTTCCAGTCAGAGCAAGTAGGCAACAAAAAAGAAATAAAAGCATCCCAATTAGAAAGGAAGAAATAAAACTATTTCTATTTGAGATTACATGATTTTTGTATGTAGAAAATCCTGAGGAATTCACACATACACACACCAAAAATAAGGGGGAAAGAATAGTCTTTTCAACAAATGGTGCTGGTACAACTGGACATCCACATGCAAAGTATATAACTGGACCTCTACCTCATACCATATGCAAAAAGTAATTAAAAACAGACTCTAAATCTCAATGAAAGAGCTAAAACTATAAAACTGTTAGAAGAAAATGTAAGTGTTAATATTCATGACCTTACACTAGACAACTGTTTGTTAGATATGGCACGAAAAGCACAAGCAACAAAAGAAAAATTAAATACATTAGACTACAGCAAAATTAAATATTTTTGCATTGCAAGCAACAGCATCAAGAAAGTGAAAAAATAATCCACAGAATAGGAGAAAATATTTGTAAAGCATACTTGTATATCTGATAAGGAAATACCACTGTTTTTACATACTCTTATAATAATAGTAAAAAGACAAATAACCCAACTTAAAAAAGATCTGAATAGGCATTTGTCTGAAGACATACAAATGGCCAATAAGTACTTGAAAAGGTGCTCAACATCATTAGTCATTAAGAAAATTCAAATCCAAATCACAATGAAATACAATGCATTTCATACCCACTAGAATGACGGTAATTAAAAAAAAAAAAAAACAGATAATAACAAACAGTGGTGAGGATGTGGAGAAATTAGAACCCTTATGCAATGCTTTGGCAATGTAAAATGATGCAGTCCCTTTGGAAAAAAGTCTGGCAGTTCCTCAAAAAGTTTAAACATAGAATTGCCATGTAAATCCAGCAATTCCACTTGTAGGTATATCCCTAACATAAATAAAAATATACATTCACACAAAAACTGTACATACTTGTCATAGCAGCATTATTCATAGTAGCAAAAAAAAAAGTGGAAACAACCCAAATATCCATTAATTGATGAACAGATAAATGAAACGTGATATATCCACACAATTGAATATTATTGGGCAATAAGTAGAAATACATAGCTAGAGATACATAGAATTCCATACAATGCAATATTATTCAGCAAAAAAATATTGCCAAATATTATTCAGCAATAAAAAGAAATGATACATGTTACAATATGGATGAACCTTAAAACCACACCAAGGGAAAGAAACAAAAGACAAAAGGCTACATATTGTTAAGATCCATTTATATGAAATGTCCAAAATAGGCAAATCAAATCTAAAGAGACAGAAAGTAGATCAGTAGTTGCCTAAGGCAGGACAAGGATTGGGGTGAATGGCTGAGTGACTGCTAATGGGTTTCTTTTAGGACAAAATGTTCTAAAACTATAGTCATGATGATTGTACAACCCTGCAAATATACTAAAAAACAGTGAATTACACACTTTAAGTAGGTGAATTTTATGATATGTAAATTATATCTCAATAAAGCCACGTGCAAGCGCACGCACGCACGTGCACACACACGCACACACACTATGGTAAGTGGCAAGAGCATCACTGATCTTAAGAGCCAGAACTAAGTTCAAATCCTGGTTCTACTACTCCCCACCTGCATAACCACTTCCCACTGAGCCTTATTTTCTTTACTTATAAAATTAGGGTAATAATAATGATCACTACCTTTATAAGATGCTAGAAAATAAGGTAAGAAACTAGATATGAATGTGCCCTGCATACAGATGATCTTCTAAAAGATTTATTTTCTCTTGATAGACATTTCTTGTCACCAGTTTCATTGACCAAAGTAATTGGAACAAGGAGAGGAGGACATTTTTCTCTAACTTAAGTAGCTTTGTGGCTTTTCCTGTAAGTTAAAAGGAAAATGAGCAGACCCCAAAATTTTAAATGAAGAGTAAGAAAACTCCAAAGTATATGAATATAGGCACTCAGCATGCAGTTCTGAATAAAGAAAGTGTATAACTAAATAAATATCCCAATTGCCTTCTTCCCCTAAAATTCAAACTTCCTTTCTGTTTCAATTTGGATACCCTGACCACCACCACATCACCATAGCAACAGAAAGTAGTTGTTTGGGACAGAAAACATGATTTATAGTTACGGGTTGGCAAGGAGAAAGGAATGAGGCTTCCTTGATTCTCAGCTGACATTCATCCCATGGTTGGAGGCCACCAGGACATCACTGGTGGGCAATTAAAGATAGAAAGGAGAAAAGAACAGCTGTTTAATACTTTTGTTTATAGACAGGGAAACTAAGGAATTTACCTACGGCCACACAGCAAGATCATATAGTAATCCCAATCATATGACAGGTAAATGACAAGCGGCACAAGGTTGTACAAAGAATTCTAGGCCTGAGGATAGGAAAAATTAGATCTAGTCCCAAAATTGCTATCAAATTCCTGTCTAATCTTAAATAAATCAATCTCTCTGACTCTCAGTTCCCTTCCCATGTGTCTACTGATTCAGACATTTCACAAATAAAAGTAACTACTGCATGCAAGACACTGTGCTGGGATAGTGTGGTAAACGAAACAGTCTGTTTACACCTAAGTTGACATTTATGAAGTTTACGAGGATAGGATATTGCAGAAGTCAGATATTAAAAAAAATAAACAAGCCAATTATAACATAATTAACTTGCGGTACACAGCCAGTGTCAATCAGGAAGAAGTGGGTAGGAGAACACATACGCAGAAAAAAAGTCACCAACAAACCAATCAGGAGAAGCTCCTCTCAGCCCTCCCTCCATCACAACAGGGGCTCAGTTATTTCATTGCCACCGTTCTCACCCAACTGTTTGCTGCTTCGTGTGGCTGAAAGCATCATGGTCAACCACAAAATACATAAAACATACATATGACCAATGCCAGTCTCTCTGAGTTTCAGTGACTTTCAGGTATAAAATGGGGAGACAGGATTTCCCCTACTGTCCAAAAGGTTCCTATGAAAGCTTTCATAAGCTGAAATGGCTGAAATGGCATAAAGCAAAGAAGCAATTACCCTAGGACACATCTTTTTAGTGAATGCACAAAATAAATTTAGATAAAGCACAGATGCTCAGAGAGTTCAAAGTCATGGTGGCTTGATGCTGAATGCAGTCCCAGGGCAAGAGTTTGGCGGTAACACGCTTGCTTCTTGGGGTGCACGCTGCCTCTACAAACTCGCTGCAGAACAAATGCTGAACTACGTTCGCTTTTCTCCTTTATCATAAAAGTGAAAACTCTCTTCAGAATTCTTTCTAGTAACAAAAACAGATACTAATACAGTCCTTGCATAAAAGTGGTGGAAAGCACACCTTTGAAAAGCAGCGGACACTCATAATAATGCTACCCACTTCACAGTATGGTTCTGAAAAGAGGAAAACTTCCTCTGAAAACTAATCTATCCCCCGGTGTGTTCCCAGTGATCAGTACAAGGTTAGGATCACTACGACGTCCCCATCTGTACAACAGCAATAACATCTGCACCCACAGAATGACTGTGAATATTAAATGAGACAACATATAGGGAAAGTACTTAGCAGAGTCCCTGACACACAGCAACTCCTAAAAACATCAGCAACTCCTAAAAATTCACTTAACCTTTTCCCCTCCATTTCCTCATTTGTAAACAAGGGACAATAATAGTACCTAACTCATAGGATTATTATGGAAATTAAATAAGATATTTAAAGGCTGAGAACAGTGTCTGCCATATAGTAAGTGCTATATAAATATGAAATTATGTTACTATTATTTTTTATTAATTTTATCTTCTAGCTGTCCTATAATTTGCATGTATATAAACAACTGATTCTCAGTCAGGGTTGATTTTGTTCCCCAGAGTACAAAAATGTCTAGAGACATTTTCAATTGTCACTATTGTGGAGCGAGGAGTAGATGCTACTGGCATCCAGTGGGTAGAAGACAAGTATGCTGTGCTAAACATCACACAATGCACAGAACAGACTCCTACCCCTGAATTTACAGAATTTACAATCCAAAATACCAAGTTTCAAGGGTGAGAAACTCCAATATGGACTAAGCAAATCAAACAGAAGTTCTCTCTTCTTCCTCCTCTGAACTCCTAGAGTATTTTATTTGGATTTCTCTTCTGAACTTTATTAAACAGGTATAAAAGTTTTAGACCTAGGAGTTCCCTAGTGGTGTAGTGGCTTAAGGCTTCAGCGCTGGTGCTGTCAACGCTGCGGCCTGGGTTTGATTCCCAGCCAGGGAGCTACCCACATACCAAAAAGCAAAAAAAAAAGTTTTAGACCTGAAACAGGTTTTACAGAGCCTCTTACTTTACCAAAGCCAAAAATGAGCAAGTGGTTTATAAAAAAGCAGGTTCGGCAGGAAAGTCAGAACTGGAACCCAGGTCTCCTGACTCCCAGACTGGTGTTCCTTCCACAGCTAACTCGTATACCATGCAAGCACTTTCTCTTCATTTCCCAGCTCCCTCTCTGCCCATCTCCCTCCCTCCTTTCCAGGTCTGGAAACAGGAGCAATTTTCTTTCAGCAGCATTAGAAGACAGAGATGAGCCTGAACTCCCCACACCCTCAGTTGACTACCTTCTCAAGGACCTCCCCTCTGGAGTTCCAGTCTGGGCTTCAGATCAGAGGCCAAGAACTCTTCTGATTTACCTTGTCTGGAGTCCTTTCTTGCAGGGGCTAAGCTGAGCTGCTTCTGCCACAGTCTGCCTGAAAGTATCACTTGGGTTAGACAACCTGGATTAATTTTCTTTTCCCTGTCAATGGGAAAAAACCTGTCTTCTGAAAAGGGCCAAAGGCAAGTTGTGATACCTTACGTTGGACTTTCTCCCCAGGAAGTGGTTTTAAAGAGAAAAAAGACTGTGGGTATGGTGGTAAGAGAAAGGATACACATGGGGGAAAAAAAAGACATTGAGGGCTTTACAGAGAACTCACCACATAATGGAGATCTCAAACATTTCCCACATCAATTCTTACTAGCACATCAAGGACAAATGCTTGCCTCCTGAAAAATGCCTCCCATGACCACTTTGCCCATGAAAATATAATGCAAGTACTCATTATGCACTGGCTACTACAGTTAACTTTATTTCATTTAATTTTCATAACCTGAGGTAATTATCACTCCCCATTTTAGAGATGAAGAAAATGAAGATAAGAGAGGGTCAGTAACTTGCCTTACTGCCTTAGCCTACAAGTAGCAGAGCTGCAATTTATACCCAAATCTTCAGACACCAGAAAACTAAGCTCTTAACTACCAAACTGTTTCTCAAGACAATTTCCCTCTTCTTTGAACCTATATTGCATTTACTGTCTGTATCATATATTAAGCAATTAATTTCAGGAGGCTTTGTCTTAGTTACATGTGCATCAGATTTGTTCCAGACCCTGTGCTAGGTCCTGTGAATAAAAGATAAATAGCAGGCAGTCCCTTCCCTAAAGCAGGGTTTTTCAAACTACAACCTACAGTACTACAATTTATATGGACAGCCAGTGCACATGCACATGTGCACACACAGACACCCATCTATAAATATAAAACTGAAATGAATATTGCACAAAACAGAGCTTACTCCTTCTACAATGTATTCTGATATTTTCTCTGTATCCTATTTGACCTTTTATTTGACTTTTCAAAAATGCTGATCCAAATTACTGTATCAAATCTATGACCCATGGGTTATGACTTAACAGTCTGATAAAAAAAAAAAAGTACTGCCCTTGAGAGCTCCAAGGTTAAATAGGGAGATTAGATGAGAACAACAAAAATAATTACATAACAGTAGCCAACACTTCAGGAACTCTTACTGTGTGTCTGGCATTCTGATAAGTACTTTACATGAATTGTTTGGAACCAAGATCCAACCCAGTTCTACTTGTTTGACTTCAATCTCCATATTCTTTTCAGCACACCATACTGCCTGTGTAGCATGAGAAGTTCTATAGTGAGGGACATTTCCTTATGGGATGAGAGGGTGGGGGAAAGAAACAGAAGTTTCACAAAAGTGAAGATTTCTGAGTTGTGTCCTGAAATAGAAGAAAAGTTTTCAAATTTTTGGCTCATGAGCTCCTATAGGTGACCTATAAATATTTGTGGATGGAACCCTTCACAATTCTCTTGTGATACTGAAAAACAGCACAATATTTTTAGACAAAACAGCATTTTTAGATGAAAATCTATGTAATTTTTAACTGATGCTGCCTTTCCTAATAGAAATCTCAAGGAAGACAGGCCACATGGCACTAAAAAAAAAAAAAAAAAAAGTAAAGTTTTAGCACTTAGTAACCGCTTCTCTAGAAGAGCTGTCTGTAAGAAAACATCTAGGATTGGCTACCAGGACACCAGTGTCCTGAACCCAGTTCTATCACAGAATTTCTGTGTGATGTTGAGCAGATGTCTTTACCTCTCTGGGGTTCAGTTATTAATGTATAATAATAAATTCTAATGATTCTAATATATTCAGCGTGTCCACAAAAAAGAATAAATTTAAATAAAAACTACGCACCCACAAACATCTAAGGAAGAATTTGAGGCTCTAGAACCGAGACCCTGGGTGTCATGCCTGATGCCCTTCGATGGAAGTGTAATGGAAGATTCACACCCAACGGCCTGACATACATCACTTCATCGGCCTGAACTTACGTTTCCTCACATCAGGAGACAGTGGAGCAGATTTCAGTTTTAAGAGCCAAAGTCAAACCAAGAAAATGACTGCCTCTAGCAGTAGAGAGCTCTCCATCATGCAAGAATGCAAGCAGACATTGGAGAAATACTTGGCAGAAACTTTGCAGAAGAAATTCAAATATAGGTAAAGGCTATGTTAGATGCCCTTAAAGGGACTTTTCAGTCCTAAAATTTTGTAATTCTCTCTTCACAGAACAGAAAGAACAGCATTTAGCAGACTTTGGAGAGAAAAACAATATCCAAAGAATTTTCTGATTTATTTCCATTCTCCATCCCTCCTTCCT
Organism: Lyroderma lyra; assembly: GCA_004026885.1. Lineage (NCBI taxonomy): Eukaryota > Metazoa > Chordata > Mammalia > Chiroptera > Megadermatidae > Lyroderma > Lyroderma lyra. The sequence continues at coordinate 63,925 of PVJL010002139.1, read as the reverse complement.
ATATTTCCATCCCAGTACACAACGTCACTCATTCCCAAAGACATTACGGCAAATACGAGGGCTGTCCTAAAAATATACAGCCATGAAATATGAAAAATAGAGGCATTTATGGCCATATTTTTTCCAAACAGCCCTTGTATATCTGCCTGCTCTTTTCAGGACTTGTTTCTAATTTATGAAGAGGGAAGAAGGGATTACATTGTCAAGGAAAGAACCCCCAAGTACAACTTCACGGGCCCAGGCACACCAAGGAATACTTCTCAGGAGAGTGAGAGTTATCAGACTGGCTCTACTCAGCAGTACCCAAATTCAAAGTGGCCACTAGTTATTCTGGGCATAGAGAATAATGGCCCTCAAAGCATAAAGTTAGGAATCTAGTGTGGATAGCTAATCTAGCCACCCAGAATAGTCTAAGATACTCCTGTTGTTGCAGAATTAGGTATTGTAAACTGAGTCCCTGATGCTTCCACTCAATGACCTTGGGCCATTCACTGCTTCACTCTGCACCTGCACAATTTCAATTATAAAATACACCAACTGTAAAATGAATATATAAGATAAGGTAAGCTGTAAAAATTATTCCAGTATTGATTTTGTTACTCTAATATGAAATGATATTCTTAAAACTTAATTAGCACCTATCCTAAATTCTCAAAGATACAAGTACAAAAGTAATGATACATAAACACTTAACACCTAGTAAGCATATATAATGGGACTTTACATGTTTATCTCCTTTAATATTCACAGCAATCCTATTTTACATATAAAGAAACAAATAAAAAGGATGAGAAACTAGCCCAGTTTCACACAGGTAAGTAGGAGAGCTGGAACTTCACTCAGAGCTACTAAGTCCAGTCCTCTTTCCACTAAATCATTCATTTCCAGGTTTCTATTCCAAAAAGAATATTTACCTGGAAAGGAAGAGAACAGAGTGTAGGGGAAAGATGGCTAGAAATTAGCATCAGTCAGCTGGCAAAGATCTGCTTTCTATAGCCAACAGGGAAATAGCAAAAAGTGTTGGAGCCACCAAAACAGAACTGTCCCAAGCTATTTGAAGCAAAATTCATCTGAATTCCTCCCACCACTACCCACTCCATTAGTTTAGTCTCCAAAAGATAGATGGCCTTGATGACTAATAACAGGCGAGGTAAAGTATGTTACATCTAAATAATCCAAAAGAGGCAGAGGCCAATTTGGAAGGCCAGCCCTTCTCACCTGCTGCTAATTCACCTGACCCCTTCCTCTCCCAGGAATCCTGGTCCATAACCTCTGCCTCTCCGAGGAAGGCTATAATCCCTCTCTATCTGCATCCTGCTTCTTGAAGAAGCTATACCACCTTAGAGATGGGGGATGCAGCCATCAGCAACAAATATCCATCTCTCTCAACATTAGCTTAAAAAATTAAACCTAAGGAGGAAAGGGTGAGGTAAAAGTCTAAGTTTCTTAGGAGCCATCTAGCCCCACACTCTGCTGTTCTAGCTGTAGAAATGTAGAGCAGAGGGTAGTTCAGTAAATCCTAGGCTACTCCTTGCCCAATGGCATCAGGAAAACCAACCTCTTTCTTTAAACAGAGAAGTCCTTTGAGATCATTCAATCCAGTGGTTTTCAAACTTTAAAAAAAAAATCACTTGACCTCTTTTTCCAATCAAATCTTACACAACACCAAAATTTAAACAGATAAAAAGTAGAGAGCTGCTCTGGCTGAAAAGGAGATGGGGAAGTTCCACTTCCTCAGCCTCTTCCCACCTCCCCATCTCACCTCAGGAGCCTGCGAGGTTGCACTTCAAAACGCTGCAAGTCTAGTTTAACACCTCCACATTATACTTAAGGAAACCAAGGTCCAGAAAGAGAACACGACTTTGTCAGGATCACAGAGTCAATTAGTGAGTACCAAAACTGGAACTCAAATTCAGATGTACTGAATTAAAGGACAGTCAATTTGCCATCTCATTACACTACTGTACTTCTTTGAGATCATGTGAAAAGGAATGTGAAAGAGTTTTTAAAAGCACTAAATGCTGGAGGGCTGTACAGTTCCCTCAGCTAACTTTCTCTACATCTAAAAGAATCAAAATGCTCAGACTTCCAGGACAATTTCACCAGATAGCATCCAATGGCAGATATCCTCCCATGCTCCCAACCCCTACAGTAGAGTGTCTGACTGTAAAAACAGGAATGTTATATTTGAAACGTAGAAAGACTGACAGTAGATAAATGAGACATGGGAGGCTTCTGAAAGATTCCCCCACATCCTGGGAAACCATCCCTTAAAGACATAAGGGAATTCTGGTATCCACTGTGCCTGAAACATGGCATAGAATCTGAACCTGTGTGTTAAGGTTAACTTCTTACAAATGACGTGTATAACCTGGGCCTTGAAGATTCCCCACAACTGTGGTAGCCCCTCCAGCGTAAGATCCAGTGATTTCTGCCTCTTGCTATTTGCACCCTAGTGTATCTTTTCCTACCTAGTAGAAGGTTCAGTCTGTGTGAACAAAAGAACACAGTAGAAGTAACAGTATGTTACTTCTGAAATTAGGTTATAAGAGACACTGCAGCTTCTGTTTTGGTTGTTCTCATCTCTCTCAGATCACTCATTTTGGGGAAGTCAAGTGATGTGAACTGCTCTATGGAGAGGCCATGTAGCAAGGAAATGAAATCTTCAGTCAACAGGCAGCAAGAACATGAGGCCGGCCAACAACCAGATGAGTGAAGGGGACCCTTCAAGCCCAGCTGTGCCTTCATATGATTGATTATAGCCATGGGCAACAGCTTGACTAGAATAACCTCATTAGAGACACTGAGCCAGAACCACCCAGCCTGGCCATTCTGATTCCTGAACCTCAGAAACTATGTGAGATAATACATGTTTACTTTTTTTTTCCAATTACATTTGCCATACAATATTATATTGGTTTCAGGTGTACAGTATAGTGGTGAGCCACTTACATAACTTACAAAATCTTCATTCCAATATAGCTGGTTCCCATCTGACAGACACCATGTATAGTTATTATTCATTGTATATTCTATGCTGCACTTTAATCCCTGTGACTATTTTGTAACTATGCATTTGTATTTCATGATTTCTCCCCCTTTTTTACCCAGCCCTCCAGTCCTCCTCCCATCACCCCACAAAATCTGGTACCCATCTGACGCCACATATGGGTTTTGCAACATTATTGACTATATTCCCATGTTATTACCCTATGTCCCCATAACTATTACTTTGTAACCACCAAACTGAATTTCCAAATCTCTTCCCTTATTTCACCCCCTCCCCCAACTTTCCCCCCATCTGGCAACAAACCAACCTGCTCCTGTTCTGCCTGTTTATTTTCTTCTTTGGATTTCACCTAATATAAGTGAAGTCAACTTGTATCTGTCTCCCTATTTGATACTCCACTCATAACTGATGACAGATATGTAGCTAGTGCCATTTTATTAAGCATAATTTTTGCTTTTTATTTTTTCCCCATTTTAAAGAAGTCTGTCTAACATTCTTTGCAGTGTTGGTTTGGTAGTAATGAATTCCTTTAGCTTGTTCTTGTCTGGGAAGCTGTTTATCTGTCCTTCAATTCTGAATGCTAGCCTTGCTGGAGACATTAATCTTCATTGTAGATCCTTGATTTTCATCACGTTGAATATTTTCTGCCAGTCCCCTCTGGCCTTCAATGTTTCTGTTGAGAAATCCACTGACAGTCATACATGTGATCCCCTATAAGTTACTATTTGCCTTTCTCTTGCTGCTTTTTATAAAATCTCTTTGTCTTTAACTTTTGCTGTTTTAATTATGATGTATCACAGTGTAGGTCGGTTTGGGTTTATTTTGTTTGGGATTCTCTGTGCTTCCTGGGTATGTCTATTTCCTTCACCAGGTTAGGAAAATTTTCAGTCATTATTTCTTCAAATAAGTTTTCAATTCCTTGCTGCTTCTCTTCCCCTTCTGATACTCTTATGATGCCAATGTTGTTGTGCTTGATGTTGTCCCAGGAGTCTTAGCTTATCTTCATTTATTTGGATTCTTTTTTCTTGTTGTTCTGATTGGGTGTCTTCTGTCACCTTATCTTCTAAATCACTGATTTGCCCCTCTGCTTCATCTAGTCTGGGGATCCCTTCTATTCCATTCTTCATTTCCATTAGTGTAGTCATCATCTCTGCTTGGTTCTTTTTTATTGTCTCTATGTCCTTTTTATGCTTGCTATCTCTTTGATAAAATTCTCATTAAGTTGCTTAAGTATCAATATAATCATGGTATTGAGCTCTGTCTTTGATAGGTTGTTTCACTCCAACTTGTCTTCTGGGGTTTTCTGTTGTCTTTTCTTTTCAGATGTATATCTTTGTTTCTTCATTCTGGCAGCCTCTCTGTTTATAGATATTCTGCTCCTTAATCCAATGCTCACTACTAATGGCGTGAGGGGGTGTGGGGAGCAGAAGTCTGAGAGGGCGGTAAGGGGAGGGCGACTACTGTCTTTGTTCCCCATCTGTCCTTGAAAGCAGCAGTGCGTGCGGGCAGGGCCAGCTTTCACTTTTGTGCATTCAGTTTGCCCTGAGGTCTCTGCTTGCATTCTGGGATCTGCTGTCTTGAACACTGGTCACTCAGACCTGGCTAGTTGGGGGGAGAGACACGCGCCCAAAGTTCCCTCTCTCCTTCTCCTCCTTGGGCAGGAGCGAGGTCGCACTGCAGCTTCTCACTGCCCTGTCGCTCTCCCTCATCTTGGAACTGGAGTGAGGTCGGGACACTACATCTCACGCAACAGGTCGGAACCTCCTGGGAGCCAAAGTGAAGTCCGGTTGCAATGCCTCATGGTCCCGCCTCTAGGCCTCCTTTTCTCTGCTTCATGGACCAAGTGAGGTCCAGAATGCTCTCCCGCCGCGTTCTTCCTCCTCCCTCCCCTAGCGGTAGAGTTCTAACTGGGGACTCCTTTTCTTCTCCTTTCTTTGATGAAACCAAAGGTCCAGCTGAAACAAAACCCAAGGCCTCAGGGCTGAGGTTTCCCCTTAACCAACAACTGTCTCAACTGCTTATTCATAAGGTGACTAATGGCATGTCACTTCATCTCTCTTAGCTGTGGTTTTCTTACTGAATATATAAGAACATTTTCCTTGCAGGTTATTGTAAGGATTAAGTGAAAATAGTTTGCAAAAGATTTTTACACTTGAAAGCTATATAATTTTACTAACCAATGTCACCCCCAATAAATTTAATAAAATTTACAAAATAATAACATCAAAATTTTTCATTTTAAATGTTAGCATTATCTAAATTCTGAAAGTAAAGCACATATTAATGATAATGTAAAAACATTTTTTAAATAGTATAGAACTATACAAATAAAAGTTGTTATAATAAAGACTTTCAAAGGTACCCAACTGAGACCACTCCCAAAAGCCACCAAAAGGAGCTCACTCTGCTCAGTGGAGTCAAATGGAAAGGCGTCTACTGTACCACTTACCCAACTATATTAAGTGTATCCCCCTGCAGCACTGCCCCTCATAACAACAGTAAACAACAATTATTAGTGCTAGATAGACAAGTGTAGTGATAAGTGCTTTTACATTATTTTCTCACTTAATACTCTGTTTAACATACAGAAAAACTGAAACTTAGAGAAGCTAAAATGATTTGGTTAATAATGGAGCCAAGATTGAACTTCATATCATGCAACTCCAAAGACCATGTTCTTCCCACTAAACCAATATGCTGTTTACACCAAGGAGCCTGCAAGTATCCAATGCAGACAGCATTCAGGCACAATTTAACAAAAGACTGAAAAAAATGAAAGAGAAAGAAGGAAAATCCCCTTTCAAATTAATGGAGAAATTGAAAGATTCAGGAGATGTGGACTCTGGATCTTTCTTGAGCATCAAGCAGTTGTAATACCTTGGGCAAGTTATCTATCAGTGAAAAATGTTTTAAAAACACTCACATTTATATATTAATACTACTTTGAAATCTACAAAGCATTCTGAAGCACTTGCGAATATTTGATTTTTAAAGCAACCCTGAAAGTCAGTTTTAATTATCTCCATTACATTATATGAATAAGAAAACTCAAACTCAGAAAGAATTCCAGTGACTTGCCCATGGTTATTAAACAGCTGGTTTATGCTAGAGATAATATACCTAGATTTCTTTATTCTCAGAAGTACCTGAGACCCAAAAGTTTCAGGGAATGCCCAAAGGTCACAGCAAGGACAAGAATCCAGTTTCCTTCTTATGTTCCTATGCAAACTGAAGGTATGCAATGAGGTATGCAAACTGAAGACCTTTTAAAAACCACTCATGCCTGGGCCCTACACCTAGCTCTACCTCCAAATTTTAATTTATTTGGTCCAGGGTAGGATCTGAGTAGCAACATATTTTAAGTTTCTAGGAGTGGCAACACTTGAGAACTACTGCTCTAACCCCAAGAGCCACAGATTGAGAAATATCATGATCCACCCTCATTTTCCAATATGAAATTTTCTGAGTTGAAGTCATCTGTTTTTTGGTAAACTCATCACATTTACAAAGCAACATATCTTCTATTATTATAAATGACTATATAAGTTAAAATAATTTAATTTTTGTTACCTAAGAATAAATGTTTATGCACCATGCAACCAACATCTCAATGGTCAAGATGGGTTATGTGGCATGCAGCAATAAAATTCCTTATAGAAAAAGAAAAACAACCCACAATGTAAACAAAAACAAGTAAAAAAACATGAAGTACTCTTTTTTCTCTCCATGTCCCTGCCTGGGGATCTCAGAACTCCTTAGTTCCATCAAGATGAATTTATCTGGACTGTCCTCTTAAAAGCAGTTGAATACTACAAAGACTTGTCTCACAATATCTCCACTTTACTCTACTAATTCAAATCTTACATGACCAAGTTCTTTCCCTAATGATCAAGCCCACTGTTACAGGTTTGAACTGTGATTTCCAAAAAAAAGATATGTCAAAGTCCTAATCCCAATACCTCAGAATGACTTTATTTGGAAATAAGGTCTTTCGGGGGCAATCAAGTTAAAATGAGGTCATTAGGGTGGGCCTTAATCCAATATGACACAAGACAAACACAGAGCAAAGACTGTGAAGAGACACACAGGGAGAAGATGTCCATCTATAAGTCAACAACACCTGAAGCTACCAGAAGCTAGGAGGGAGACCTGAAGATTTTTCCTTTGTGCCTTCAGAGGAAGCATGGCCCTGCCCACACCTTGATTTCCGACTTGGGGCCTCTAGAACTGTGAGACTATGATTTTCTGTTGTTGTAAGCCAACCATTTTGAAGCACTTTGTTACAGCAACCCTAGGAAACTAATGATCCACCTTTCTCTAAACTGTTAAAGTTTATACCCAGTTAGGTGAACTATTCAACTTTTTTAGCACATACACCCTACATTCCTAATGAAATCAAAGCTTCTCAAGGACAGGAACACCATTTTATACTTATTTCTCTTAGAGAAAGACTGACCTCAGAAAAGGTATTCAGGAAACATTTATTCACTTCATCATGTTCAGGGAAATGTTCAAAAACCACTGTTGTTTTAGAATTTGATAATCAGAAAAGCACTTGTCCTACTTCTACAATTCTGTCACATTGGAATTAGCTATTTTAAAATCAACATTCTTCTTTGTGAGCTTTTTATATAGATACTGCATACTCTCTGGTACCCATACATGAAAAATTCACAAAGCTATACATTTGTGGATTGTTGGGGCCTGGGAGAGAGCTTACAGACCACCTAGTGCAATCTCGAAGTGACATCTTCTTTAATTCACAGGATAAAACTTCTCTCTTTTATAGTAAATGCCACACTCTCCCTTGTCTGTGGTATTAGTCATTGGTTTACAGGGCTCCTTCTCACTAGCTCGTCCCCACCACTAGACTGGAAACACAGCAAGGGCTGACTCTCACTCATCTCCAGTGCTTATCTCAGTTCCTAATATTTGCTCAATCAACAGTTTGTAAAGTATTATTTTCTCTTTTTTTCTCACTAGCTTCTTTAAGAGAGGAACTGGGTCTTACTCATCTTTGTGTACTTAGGGTCTAGCATAGTATGTGGGATATAATAAATACAATAATATTTGTTGTTTATGCAATAAAATATGTTTTATTCACTATCTCTGTGCCAGGCTTCCCTGGCACATGCTTATTAATAAGTTCAGACCCCCATCAGTCAAAAAACAAAAAGTAGCAAAGTCAAAATAGAGCCAAATTTTAGTCCAAAAATAAAAATACATTGGTGAAATACTTTAAGAGAATTAAACATTGAGGTACCTTAAATAAGTTAAATCCCTTTAAAGACCCCATGCTGCCTGGGATGGTAGGAAGTAAAGGTAGCAAACAGTTCTGTCTCAGAAATTCACTCAGGTACCTCTTCAAAAGGCAGACATAGTTTTCTGATTAACTGAAATACATCTATTTTCAGTACCCAAACCTCAAACAAAGAAGTACAGTCTGACCAAGTGTCTTGTTGTACCAGGTCCCCCACTACTAAAAAGAGAAGTCCAAGCCAACACCAGAAAAACACTAACTCAGACTTACTTCCAAAGAACTTTTCAGTTCCCAATAGGCTCCAAAGACTTCCTAAATAAAGAAGGAGTCCTATAGGTTGTGCTGAAGCCCAAAAAGAGGACAGAGCAACTCTAAAAGACAGCAACACATTTTCAAACTGGTGCTTCCTACTCATTCTTTCACAAATGCCACCTCCTCTGTGGAGTCTACTGTCTCTTCTCCCCTCCCCTTTTTTACTGAGATAATATTTTGTTCAACCCTCTACTATACATTCATCTCTGAATATTATAATAATTCTAGTGTCCCTCGCTCCTGTTAGAGACAATAATCAAAACTGCAAACAGCAGAAAGATGCTCTTTCCCATGCTAAGACCTCAGCTACCTTGGCTTAACTTAATCCCAGGAGGCAATATAAAAAGGGTGAAATGCTTTCAAATAGCTGCCTGTTTATTATATATTGTCTAAGAGCTATGGATTTGCACACTGTGATTCCTCTTTCTTTTCAAGTATCATGCTCTAGTTGGTATGGGAGGCAGATACATAGACTTCAGGACATCTAATCCTTGTTTGTTGAGTCCTAGGCCTTAGTCATCCTGAACAAAGGACTAGAAGTTAGCATTAAAGGACCAATGCTCTTCAGGAATCAGGAAAATCTCAGATTCCTTAGAACAGTAAGGGTAGAAGGAACTTAGAGGACACCCAAGCCAATTTCCTTACTTTCCAGAAAGGGAAACCGAGGCCCAAAAAGGGGAAAGGATTTAATCAAGGTCTGCTAAAAGCAAACTTGTGTTTTGATCCCTTATTCATTGCAATTTCTGATGTCTTTTCTCTTTTTGAAAAAAATTCCAATCTCAAAAATGAAGTTTGGGGAGATTAACTTGTCCAAGGTCACATACCTAGCAGAAGATGAAGCCAACATTGGAACCCAGGCCATCTCGGAGGTCTCTCTCATTTACTCGCATGATGAAGTTTTTGCCACTTCAGATATAAATGCGACTTTACTTTCTGCTCCTTTAACTTCCTTTGAAGTTTGCTTCTACTTAAATTTGGCAAATTAAAAACACATTTACCCAGGTTTCCACCCAAAATCACACAAAATGACAGTAAAGATATATTTTTTAAAAAGGTATCGACCTCAACAAGGAAGAAAATGGGCGAGGGAACATCAGATGAGAGACTTCAAGAAGATTTTAGAGTATAGATAATGAATGGCAAATTTGTAACTTAAAAAAAAGAAGAAGAAGAAGAAGAAGAAGGGCAAAAGAAGTAACCTAGAACCCTGCATGGTCTCTGGGCAGCAGAGATTCATGATACAGGATTACATCCCTTGGGGAAAAAATCGGTGGATTCAAACAGGCCTAGGAAGTATAAATCACTTGTCCAAAATTACATAGGGTCAACACGAGCTTAAACCCTGGTATTACTATTTTTGTTACCTTTCTGTAACACATTTGCTGTTAGTGGACTTAAAAGAATATAGGATAACCCATGTCACAAAACAAGGAGGCAAAGTTGTTTCCCAAATTCTACCTTTTGGGCTCCTTTACCAATTCCAAAAAAGTCCTTTGTGTTTAGGCTGTCCCTAGTAAAAGCTTAGGCTATTCAAACAGTTGGAATAAGAACCCCATATTCCAATTATCTGATTCTGCAGCTCTGAAAAAGTAGGTTACCAGCACCTGATAAAAATATGACAAAGCTTGGAAGTGAAAAATTTCAGAAGCACGAACACTGTTTCAGGTCAAAGCTGAGCTCATCCACTTTGCCTGTGATAGTGTGAGAAAAGCAGCTTTTCATCCCTTTTTAGAACAGAACATGCCTAAAGGTAGGTGTTGTTACATCTGCTAACCAGCTAAAACAGATCCATTTTTAAATGCCAAATTATAGGATTGCCTACAGTACCAGTTAAAACAATGATCACTCTAAGGCCAGTTCTCAATATACAGCAATTATGTGAGTGCCACAGCTATTCACACCCGGCTCCCATTTGAACTCTTGTCCATCACTGAATCAAACACATCTCAATTTGTGTTTTTCAGATGTTCATAGAAAGAATACTGAATTCAGAGTCAGAAGAATAGTTTTAAATACAGCTGTAGCTTCAGAGTCAGTAAACAGGTTGTAAAACGGGCATAATGCCTACCTGAGAGACTTGTTATAAGGATTAAGTGAGAGTGTGTGTGTGTGTGTGTGTGTGTGTGTGTGTGTGTGTATGTGTGTATATATATATATATATATATATAAAATTTGTAAGGCAACTTGCACAGCAGTAAGGCACTCAATAAATGTTGGTGTCCTCTTTTATTGATTACCTAGTAGAAGCCAGGTATTTCCAAGTTTGGAAGGGCTAATTGTTTTGAGGAAGTGTTTAGGGAGAGACAGGATAGAGGAACAAATAATTACAACACAATACAAGAGAAACAAGTATAGTATTAATACAATAAATGTTGTCACAGCCCTTGGAACAAAGTATCACATAAACATTAAAAAAGGGAGTACAAATTCTGTCTGGAACAGAAAAGTGTCAGAGGTGGTAGCAGAGATAGAGAGGTATTTGAACTGGGCCTTGAAGGGTGTTGAGTAGAAGAAATACATCAAGCAAAGGAAAACACCTTAAACAAAAGAAGCTTAGCATAAAGAGACTACCTATAAGAATTTTTTATGGAGAGAAAAGTGGTATGAGAGACAAAGAGAGGTAATCATCTGAGAAACTCTTGAAAAAAATATTTACTAGAGCAGAAAAGAAATACAATCACCATTGTGATTATAAAGGATTTTAATATGGAGGAGAAATTGAATTTATTTTAATGATAGTAGGAAGGTGGATAGAAAATAAAGAGTGATCCAAAAATGGCCCAGGGATATTAGTGGGGTATTTGGAATTTAAAAGAAAATATTCCTTTTTTAAGTGGTAATATCAGCCCAGAGAGCTCAAGGAAAAAACTCTTATCTACTCGATAAGGAACCCAGGCTTTCACTTCCTCTTTGGGTACAGAACTTGACTTGATGGGCTTTTGGTGTAACTAGGTTTGAGGAAGGTGCCTCTGCCACTTCCTGAGGCCTTACACAATTCAATTCAACCTCAAAAGGGAACGCTAGCCCACAGAGAAACAGACTAAAAAAGAAAACAAAACTAAAACAGACAGTGGACTTAGAGGGAAAATGGAGCTGCAGAACATCAGAGACATCAACTATCTGTTACTGCATTAACAGAGGAGATAATCAATGGAAGTTACAAGACTATTATCTAAATGTCTGATTTGTCAGGAACCACAGAGGTCATTCAGTCCAAAACCTCATTGAACAGAGAAACTGAAGCCCAGAGAGTAGATAGGGCATGTAGAGTTAGGCCTAAAAACAACATAACAGCTTATACTTAAGGCAGTCACTTTTACTTGTATTATCTCAATATTCCTCAAGATAACACAGTGATGGAGGTGCTATCTTCCCAATGAAACACTAAGTTCTAAAAAGCATTATGTTTTGTGTTAACTACTATTAATAGATTTTTGCAATGAATAATGTTTTTCTTTTTAATCCCATGGGTTATAAAGAGTATACCTTGAGAACAATCTCAAATTTGTATGAAACCACAAAAGACCCCAAATAGCTAAAGCAATCTTGAGAAAGCACAAAGCTGGACGCATCACACTCCCTGATCTCAAACTATATTACAAAGCTATAGTAATCAAAACAGTATGGTACTGCCATAAAAACACATATATCAATGGAACAAAATATACAGCCTAGAAACAAACCTACACATATAATGGTAACTAAATTTATGTCAAAGGAGCCAAGAATATACAATGGAAAAAGGACAGTCCCTTCAATAAATGGTTTTGGACAACTGTACAGCCACATGCAAAATTATGAAATTAACTACTGTCTTACACCATACATAATAATGAACTCGAAATGGATTAAAGACTTGCATGTAAGACCTCAAATCATGAAACCCCCTAGAACACAGGTGGTAAGTATCTTACAATTGATTGTGGCAATGATTTTTTTTGGATCTGATGCCAAAAACAAAGGCAACAAAAGCAGAAATAAACAAGTGAAACTGCATCAAACTAAAAAGGTTTTGCACAGCAAAGGAAACCATCAACAAAACGAAAAAACAATCTACCGAATGGGAGAAAATATTTGCAAATGATACTTGAATATCTTGTAAGGGGTTAATATTCACAATATAAAAGGAACTCATACAACTCGATAGCAAAATTAAAAAGTATCTGATTTAAAAATAGGCAGAGGATCTGAACAGTTTCCCACCCCACCCCCACAAAAAATGTACATATAGCCAACAGGTACATAAAGAGATGTTCAATATTACTAATAATCAAGGACATGCAAATTAAAACCACAATGAAATATGAGCTTGCACATGTCAGAATGGCTAAAATCAAAAACACAAGAAATAAATGTTGCAAGGATGTGCAAAAGAGGGAACCTATGTGCACTGCTGGTGGGAATGTAAACTGGTGTAGTCACTATGAAAAATAGTATGGAAGTTTCTCAAAAAATTAAAAATAGAACAATCAGACAAGATCTAAGACGGCAAAGTAGGTAAACACTGTGCCTGATTCGTTCCATGAACACATTAAAAATACAACTAAAATGTTGAACAATCAACATGGAGAACCATCTGAAGTCTAGCTGAACAGAAGCTTTCTAACTAAAAATACAGAAAAGAGGAGGCCACAGTGAGACTGGTTGGAGGGGCACAGATGCGAAGGAAGCCAAACCTCCAGTGGCAACAGAGAATCAGGAGGGATAATTCAGCTGCAGAAGTCCCTCCAGAGAAGCGAGGAACTCCAATCCCCTACCAGGACCCCTAGCCCAGAGGGCTGGTACTGGGAAGAGGAGCCCCACAGCATCTGACTGTGAAAAACAGTGGAGACTCTCTGACTGTCGGGTTGGGATAGAAGGCTCCAAGAAACCCAGATATCCTGTTAAAGACCCCACACAGACTCAGTCACTCTTGAGTACTCACCCTGGGCTCCAGCAGAGAAATGGAAACTCAGGGGGCATTGGAGGCATATGGGAGGCAGACTGAGGTATGGGGCTTTGAAGTGAGGGCTGGAGGACAGTCACTATTTTTCCTGGGTGCACCCTCCTCCTGTGCAACCAGATGGTAAGCACCATCTTTCCTTTGTTGCACTTGCCCCCACATGGCCAAATCTGAACCTAACTGGTCTGTTGAGCTTTACTCTCTCCACCCTGCTGACTCACTGGGACCCCACCTCACGCAACTCTGCCAATGCCAGAAGCACTTCCTCCAGAGAGCAGCCAGACCCACCTGCATTGCAATCTTCCTTAGAAAACTATTTAAGTCTGCAGACCCCAGCCAGGCAGTGACCAGGATTGGTGTGCTCTAAGACTTTTGCTGAGTAACTCCACGCACAGCACTGGCATCAAACCAGAATTTACAGGAGCCAGCACAGGTGACCAGGGAGACAGTATCAGGGCCCTACAGGGCACATACTACATAAGGCTTATCCAGCAATACTGGGAGACATAGCAGATCTTCCTATTACACAGAAACAAATACAAATAGGTATCCAAAATGAAAAAAACAAAAAAATATGTCTCAAATAAAAGAACAACAGAAAATTCCAGAAGAAGAACGTAACAAGATGGAGGCAAGCAACCTATTAGATACATAGCTCAAAACAATGATTTTAAGAATGCTCAAGGAACTTAGTGAAAACTTCAACAGAGAGACAGCAAGTATAAAGAAGGACATAGAAACCATAAAAAAGAACCAGTCAGAAATGAACAATACTATAACTGGAATTCAGAATGCAATAGAAGAAATCACCAGCAGACTAAATGGAGCAGAGAACTGAATAAGCAAATTGCAAGACAAGGTAGCAGGAAACATCCAGTTAGAATAGCAAAAAGAAAAAAAGAATCCAAAAATATTAGGATAGTTTAAGAGGCCTCTAGGATAACATCCAGCACAACAACATTCTCATCATAGGAGTACCAGAAGGAGAAAAGAGAAAGCAAGGAATTGAGAACCTATTTGAAGAAATAATGACTGAAAATTTTCCTAACCTGGCAAAGAGAACAGACATACAAGCCCCGGAAGCACAGAGAGTCCCAAACAAGATAAGCCCAAACAGGTCCCCACTAAGACACATTATAATTAAAATGACAAAGGTTAAAGACAAAGAGAGAATACTAAAAGCAGCAAGAGAAAAGCAACTAGTAACTTATAAGAGAGCTTCCATAAAACTCTCAGCTGATTTCTCAACAGATATTTTGCAGGTCAGAAGGGAGTAGCAGAAAAATATTCAAAGTGATGAAATGCAAGGACCTGCAACCAAGATTATCCAGCAAGGCTATCATTGAAAATCGAGGGAGAAATAAGAGCTTCTTAGACAAGAAAATGCTAAAGGAGTTCTTCACCACCAAACCAGTATTACAAGGAATATTAGAGGGACTGCTTTAAAATTATGAACAATAAAATGGTAATAGGTACACATCAACAATTACCTTCAATTTAAATTGATTAAAAGCTCCAATTAATAGACATGAAGGGTACTGCACTGAGTGGAGTGTCAAACAGAGGAGGATAGATGCAAGTTGACTTTGCTTATAGGTGAAATCCAAAGAAGAAAATAAACAAGTGGAACAGAAACAGATTCATAAGATATAAAAAACATTTGGTTTGTTGCCAGATGGGAGAAAGACTGGGGGAGGAGGTGAAATAAGGGGAAGTGATTGGGAAGTTCAGTTTGGTGGTTACAAAGTAATAGTCATGGGGATATAGGGTATAACATGGGAATATAGTCAATAATGTTGAAATACTATGGGTGGCATCATATAGGTACTAGATTTGTTGGGGTGATGGGAGGAAGGTGGAAGAGGTCAGGAGGAAGGGAAGAAATCAAGAAGTACAAATTCATAGTCACAAAATAGTCACAGGGATATAAAATGCAGCATACAGCACACAATCAGTAACACTATAATAACTATATATGGTGTCAGATGGGAACCAGATGTATACAAATAAGGATTTTGTGAATTATATAAATGTCTCATCACTGTGCTGTACACCTGAAACCAATATAATATTGTATGTCAAACATAATTGAAAACTAAAAATAAATGAGGAAAAAATAGAACTACTATATGATCCAGCAATTCTTCTTCTGAGTATTTATGCAAAGAAAATGAAAACACTAATTCGAAAAAATATATGCACTCCCATGTTCATTGCAACATTATTTACAATAGCCAAAATATAGAAACAACCTAAGTAACCTAAATTTCTATCAATGAATGAATGGATAAAGAAAATGTGGTATATGTGCATGTGTGTATACACAAATATATACACACATACAAATATATATGTATACAGATATATGTATATATCATATATTTTATATACATTGTATATAATGTGTATATATAATATATAAATATTTTATATATACATATAAAAATACCATTTAACCATAAAAAAAAAAACAATTTTGCCACTTGCAACAACATGGATGGACATTGAGGACATTATACTAATTAAAATAAGTCAGACAGCGAAAGACAAATACCATATGATCTCACAAACATGGATTATCAAAAAAAAAAAAAAGAAGCTCATAGATACAGAGAACAGATTGGTGGTTGTCACAGGTGAAGAGTAGGTGAAATGGGTTAAGGAGGTCAAAAGGTATAAACTTTTAGTTATAAAATAGGTAAGTCATGGGGATGTAACATACATCATGTGACTACAGTTATTAATACTAATACTTAAGTTAATAGGTTAACATATTTGAATGCTACTAAGAGAGTAGATCTTAAAAGTCTTCATCACAAATAAAATTGTTAACTATGTATGGAGACAGATATTCACTAGACTTATTGTGGTGATCATTTTACAATATATACAAATATCAAATAATTATGTTGGACACCAAAAACTAACATAATGTTAACATGTCAATTATACCTCAATTCTTTAAAAATTGAAAAAACAATTTACCTTGAGGACTGGTGTTCTCCTGGGCAAATAACATAACTAGTAAACTATTTCTTAATACCTCATCCCAATTGCCCTCCTCTGAGTTTATGACTTTCCAATGTATTAACTGTTTGATAAAAATTATTCTATTTCATTTCCTATGCTGAGAATAGGAAACACAAATTTGAATCCGACAAGACCCTGGCTTTCAAGGAACTCCCATTCTGGTAAGGTAGACCAGCTGTCCCCAACCTTTTTGGCACTAGGGAGTGGTTTTGTGGAAGACAATTTTTCCACAGATCGGGGAGGGCAGATAATGGTCTCAGTATGATTCAAGCACCAGATGCAGCTTAATTGTCTCTTACCACTCACTGGTAGGGTTTGGATATGAGTCTGCAAGCACTTGATTTATTATGGTCTCTGTGCAGTCAAACCTCTCTGCTAATGTTTTGTTTGTTTTTTGTTTTTGTTTTTTATTTTTGGTATGTGGGTAGTTAGTTCCCTAGCTGGGAATCGAACCCAGGCCACAGCGTTGACAGCATCAGTGCCGAAACCTTAAGCCACTACACCACCAGGGAACTCCCCTCTGCTAATGTTAATCTGTATTTGCAGCTGCTCCCCAGCACTAGCATCACCACCTCAGCTCCACTTCAGATCATCAGGGGTTAGGTTAGATTCTCATAAGGAACCTGCAACCAAGATCCCTCATATGCACAGATTAAAATAGGGTTTGTACTCCCTATGAGAATCTAATGCCGCCACCGATCTGACTGGAGGTGGAGCTCAAGCAGTAATGTGAGCAATAGGGAGCAACTATAAAAACAGATGAAGCTTCACTTGCTTACCCACCACTCACCTCCTGCTGCGAGGCCTGATTCCTAACAGGCCGCAGACCAGTACTCGTTCACGGCCCAGCAGATGGGGATCCCTGAGGTAGACAGACATGCAATCAGTAATTATCTTTAAGTCATAAATACCTGGGTTTAAATCCTGAATATACCGTTTACTAGCCAAGGCAAGTTATTTCCTTTATCTAAACTCCATATTCCTTATCTATGAAACTGAGGGCAATATCATCAGCAGAATTCATGTTAGCATTTGATGAGAAAATGTATTTAAAGCACCCAGACCAATGTCTGATCCAGAGTGCATGCACACTTAGTATGTATTTATGAATTAATGGCATATATGAGAGCATCCTTTTTGGCAGAGGAAGAAGAAGAGAACCTATCCAGCATTATGCTTTCCTTGGAACCTATGAGGAAATGTCGTTCCCCTGATCACTTACGTTTCATGTTTCCCAACTATAGTGCTTTAGAACCACAAACCCTATCGCAGCATTAAAAACTAGGAGAGGAGCCTGGCAGATCCCATACAATGCCTAGGGATGAAGGAAATAGCTGTCTGGCCTGACCAAAGTTGCAAAGGGAAGTCTGCAGCAGAGCAACTTTTAAAAACCCAAGACCTGAAATCCTGCAAAGCAATTCACCACATTCAATGTTTCCCATCTCTAGAGGCCCTTCCCTGGGCAGAAGAGCCTGTCCATGGGCCACTACAGTTTAGAATGAAAACCTAACAGTAAAGCCCATAACCTACCTCACCTACAGCCTCCAAATCAAACTCTACAAAACAATTTTAAAGCCATAGAGAAATAAGTTCTGCTATGTCTATTTTAAGCCTTTAGAGGAACAATTCTGAGAAGAAAGAACTAAATACTCTGAGAAAAATCTCAAACACTTATTAAACACCTATTAGGTGCCAGGCACCATTCTGAGTGCTTTACATATACAAATGTCCTCAAAACAACTTGGCAAGGGAGCTATTATTGTCCCAATTTTACAAAGAAAAAACTAAGTTTACAGAAATTAGGTGGCTTGACCAAAATCACAGTTAATATGAGATGGAGCTGAAATCCATAAACATATTAGCCATATGCACTTTAAAGTCTTCCTTTTTCCACTGAATGTCATTATTTTATTCTAATAATATATGAGCATTAACCCATTTTACAAATGAGAAAACGGATGCTTAAGGAATTGATACTACTCTCTCAGGAACAAGTCAGTTAAGTGGTAGAGCCACGGTTTGTATTCAGATCTTTTGACCTCAAATCTGTGCTCTTTCCATTACCCTCCATTTCCTTACATTGTGCCTTGCAGCAGGGTGTAGCTGAAATACACTTAACTGGGGATTAGAAGTGCTGAGATGTAGTCCTGACTCTGTCACTAACTTAATGTATAATATTGAGTGAGTTATTTTTTTCTCTTGGCCTCAGTTTTCTCATCATAAAAGAAGGGTGTTGGACTGGATAATCCTTAGGTCCCCCTTCAGCTGGTAATCTAGGTTTTAATTAGTACCAACAAGTCTATGAGAAGCAGTTTTCCTGGTTCCCTTGCTACCCAACAGTAACCCTTTAAAAAAAGAAAAAAAAAATATTAAGTGTTATTTATGGTAGAGATAAGGTGAGAAGTGCTTAGCACCACAGAGTAAAAAGTACCTAATTTCATTCCTTCTTTCCTCAAACATACTAAATGCAAACATAGAAAAGGTCATAAAGCCACCTAATAATACAATGTTGGCACATCCTAATAACACAACTGGCTGTCTAAATAACATTACAAATATGCCTAGGAATGAAGAGTGTGCTCGTGGTGGGGCCCTTCTTCCCACTGCTGGATTCACAACACTTCTACTCACTAGGTCTCTTCCTTGCTTGGGACATCAGCTGTGCTTCACTTACAGCAAACCAGGCTTATAACTTTAACTATATCCCATCAATTGTAAACAATTCACAAGTGACTTTTGACTAATAAATATTATAAAACAAAAAGTGAAATTTAATCCCAAACATAAGTTCTTCATGCCAAGAAATAGGAAGAGAGCAAGAAGCAGGATATAAGACTTTGGACAAATTAATTTCCCATCTTAGTTTTTTTTTCTTTGAATTAGGAAAATCAAAAGGAAGGATTTTTAGAAGCTCATACAGCAAAAATACTTACAGAAATTTACTACAAGGCCACTCTGATTTCATTAGCCCTTCATTTATATGCAACACCCACTTTAGCTTAACCACTTTTGCAATAAATGACCACTTGTTAATGATAGTCCTTCAGGGTTTTTGTGGGGATTGTTTTTGGTTTTTTGTTGTTTTTAAGGAAAGTGGAAAACTATTCATGTGAATGTGATACATCTGGGAGAAGTCAGAATTGCAATAGAAATAGAAACAAAATATTTTTAAATTAAAAAAAAATCCCTAATAGATGTCTCCATCTCACATGTTAAATATAGACAAATACAATTTTCAAATAACCAGAGATCTTTCCTCTTGGGAAATGTTTACATTATTTCATAGAGAGGATTAATTGTTGCCTTGAGTCCTAAGTTATACATTATAGTCATGTACTCCTTCTTATGGAAAGCTGATATTTGCACACAACTAACACATATAGGCATTGTCAGATATAAAATTACCACTGTTGTGTCATATTCAATAAGTGGTACATGTTTTAATCAGCCTTAGAAATTCTCAGAGAGATATCTAGATGGTTTAGTTTCTTTATATGTAAAGTGAAAAAAAAGAATCCTAACTAATCCTGAACATCTTTCCCACTCTAAATTAATAGCAATTTATAAATATCCTATATTTAGATATCATGAAATATGTAAAAAACAAAAATAAGGAGGAAGAGAGCACAGTATTACAAATTAAAATGACCTCACAGAAGAAAATACACAGTAAGTTACACAGCCAAGACAGAACATAAAATATGTATGGTCACATCACCCTGAACACATAATTAGTTATAAGAGCAAAAAGAAACCTCTATATCCCTATGACAGCTGAAGTAAATAATTCATGTAATGCCCCAGGATAAGACTGCAGAGGCAGAAACCATTGTTCATGCGGTTAAACCAGAGTTGATCTGAATGTGGTCAAAGACCAGAGACCTAAAACAATTACTGAGAACAAGGGAACTGTCTTAGGAAGAAAGACAGTCCTAGGAAGCACATCTAGACTTGTCCTCAGAATCAAATTCATATTACTTTGGCCAAGCATCATCATTTTCAGTAAATATTTACTTATTAATATGCTAAATGATGAACTGGGCACTCCCACATACATGTACTCATTTAATTCTAACAGTGGTAGTTACATTCCCTATTTTATAAGAAAGGAATTAAGCTCACAGCAGTAAAGAAATCAGAATAAGAACCCAATCTCTGACTCCAAGTTCAATATACTTTCTAGCTCATCCCCATTATAATCTATGTCTTTCATGGTAGAGGTCCCTCACACATATATTATCCAGTTTTATACCTCACAATAACCTTGTGAGATAGACACTCAAGATTCCTCACGAACTGACTCCAGCCCACTCTTACAGTTTTGAAATAGATGCTGTTGACTACCCACCCAGTGTCCATTCCCCTCTTCCTCCTTCCTAATACAGTCCTGATTTTTATCAGATATTCTTCCCTCACCAGCTCATGTTACTAAGGCAATTCTCAAATTATAGCATGTCATCACACTCATAATCACCTGGAGGACTTATTAAAACAAATTCCTGAGCCTCACACCCAGAATCTGGTACATGCCCTGAGAATATGCATTTTTAACAAGTTCCCAAGTGACCACAGTGTGAAAACTAGTACTGTCCTAAGGTAAAGCTGACCCCAAACCAAGCTCCAGGGGTAGGCCTTTGTTCTACATCCAAATCAAACATGGTAATCCCATTCTCCTTGCCAATGATTAGTTCAAGAACTCGGGCTTAACCAATTGGCATCTGGTATGTCCCTAAACATTTATAGTTCACGGTAGGAAAGTGGCCTTAATTGGTCCAACTAGACAGAAGAGAAGAATTTTTTTTCCATTTTGGGAGATGAAGTCAGTGTGTGTCTCTCTGCCTCTCTTATGCCTCTATCCCTGTCTCTGTCTCTCTCTCAAACACACACACACACACACACACACACACACACACACACATTCTCTCTCTCTCTCTCTCTCCATTCATATTCCATTGATTAACAAAGAAACTTATCTCAACTATTCCTATCAGCCAATTTACCACCATAATGAAAGCCAGCTCAGAGATAAAAGTAACCCAAGCTTGATATAAACATCAATTTAAGCCAAAGTTGAGCCAGAATTTCTATTTAACTGCATTCTAAATTATATAGAATTTGGTACTAGAAAAGGGTACAAGCCACCTGAATACTCTCTAGGGCAGAATCTGTAAACTGATTTGCTCAACACCTATTCCAACCCCCTTCCAGCTTTGGGTACTACAGATATTGGAGAGCAAAAACTGTATTTCCCAAACTCCCTCCTAAATGTGATTTAGGTTCTGTTAATCAGACACTGATTTTGAACTAAATAGATGAGAGGAACTATTGGACACAGGACATCCCTTTTGCTGGAACAAGCTGCAGCAGAGGCAGCATAGATCTACATCCATCAGCTACAGCAAGAGTTTCCTAATTCTGTGGCTTCTAGATTATGGCAAAGACAACAGCATCCCTCAGTGCTCAGTTCAGTGCAGTATGGGGAGTTAGTTCCTGGAAGCTCAGCCTGGATCCACTTCTTCTACTCTCTCAAAAACTTTTTAACCTCTCTGGTACCCTTTAATAAGTCCTTTTTCCTTGAACTTGCTAGAGCAGATTCTGTTGCTTGCCCCTATTTATAAGAACCCTGACCAATGAACTGACCTACTCTAAAAATAATGTATAATACTATCATATTTCCATAATACCTGACATTTTCCTTCCTTGTTTTTTGCCTCAACTTTTCCCTCAATGTGAAATGTCTTCACTCAAAAATCATAAGTTGGGAGTTCCCTGGTGGTGTAGTGGCTTAAGGCTTCGGCGCTGGCACTGTCAGCACTGCGGCCTGGGTTCGATTCCCAGTCAGGGAGCTACCCACATACCAAAAAGCAAAAAAAAAAAAAAAAAAAATCATAAGTTTTCCACTTCCTCCATGAAGAGTTTACATAAAAAGATGTTAATCACAGAAGAAAGGAAGAAAATCAACTTGACAGAAGAGACTGAGCCCTGAAAAATGAGCACTATGAAATCTGTCAGAAAAGAAGCAAGGAAGGAGAGGTGCATTTCAAGTGTAAAGAACGATATTCACAAAGGCCATTACGGTGCCTCCTGCCACCACAGAATGACCCTACAAATTCACAACTTCTGAGAGTTGGGAATGATGTCACAATATACAATGGTTTTTGCTCAATAAATTAATATTAAATACAAGTGATTTTTACAGTTTTATCAGTAATTACTAAACACTAATAACTGCATACAAAAAAATACCATATAAAAAGCTATAGGGAAGTTCCCATAGCAGAGATCACAGTTCCCCACTCTTGATGATTTACCATGTACAGGGAAACAAAGACACCTGAAAATATCAAGGATGCAACACAATACTATAATTCATATAAACAATTGTAAAGAAAAAAGATTCAAGTCATTGGAGTATCTAAAATCAGTGTTATTCAGAGAAATTTCGCAAAGAGAATTCATTAATTCATCACTTACTAAGCATCTACTATGAGCTAAATAATTATTCTAGATGCTGAGGATACAGGGAAGCAAGCAAGCAGATGAGGTCTTTCCTTTTACCAGGTTAGATTCTGAAGAAGAATTAGGAACAAAAACTTCAAGCACAGGGCTATAAATTATAGCACTGGTTATTAGGCTCATTTTAGCTTCCCTGCTCTGTAATAATAACAATGCTGGCCAATACATACTGAGCACCTGTTATGTGCCAGAATCTGCTAAGTGCTTTACAATTATTACCATATGTGATCCTAGTAACAAACCTATGAAGCAGGTACTATTATCAGTAACATTTTAAGGATAAGGAAACTAAAATTACAGAAGTAACTCCCCTCAGATCACAGTCAGGAAGTGGCAGGGCCACAGGATTCAAAGTTACATCAATGGCAGATGTTTTAACTGCTATACAATATTGAGATAAGACAGAATTATATTTCCATGAGACAGAGCTTTGTTAAAGTGGGAAGCACAAAATTATTAATTTGGAACGAGCTTTGTCATCTCTGAGGGGTTTTTCCCTCATCCCATAAAATGAAGGGTTAGACTCCCTAAGCTACGGTCACTTTCAGATTCTGTTTCCATGGTTTCAAAAACAATGTGAAAAGGTATTCAGATGCCCAGTCGAATTGTTGTTAGTGAAAAGGTACTTTAAAGGCTGACACAGTACAGTCCACCAGCTGGGACCATGTGCTTCCATGCTTTCATTAAGGGGCACATTAGCATCATATTAATTGCTATAAACAGCTGTAGCACAAACCTCCAGCAGACAGGCGGCTGGAGGCACAGAGAACAAAGGGGGAGCCAGGAAAGCAATGATTGGCTGACCTGGATTCGTTTAGGTCAGGCATGGCATTTGGTCCCTCCGCATTTCTAAGTTCTCATGAATGTGGATGCCCAGGCAGCAGCCCAAAACCTTCCTCATTTCCATCTCAATCTCCAGGAAGAATTACAATGAGGACAAGAGCTACTGAGGCAGACAACAGACTCTGAATATTAAAGTACACTGTAAGGAGGAGCTGGCATAAGGAAGAGTAAGAGAGGTTTTCCTCTGGGACCTAACAAAATATAACATCAAACCCTGCTCACTCACCTGCCATACAAGCTCTGTACCAAACTATCTTTTCAAGGAGCTTTTCCAAATCCCTTCAGTTAGTCTTCCTATCCCTATGCATTTATTAGGTATCTCCTACGTACCAACTTTGAGCTAGGCACCATAGGAATATAATGAGTAAAGCACAATCCCCAACCTTGGGGAACTAAAATCTCATGGGGGTACAAAGAAATACAGAGGGACTCTTGTTATATGTGGACTACTAATATCCAAAAGTACCATTTAAATTAACTTGCTAGGAACCAAAATTTTCTAGTAATTTTTTTAAGTTCATTTGGTCTTTAATTTATCAAGATAAATATAAAACAGCTTTTTATAATTTTTAATTTAACAAAATTTAAGTTTAATTGCTACTAAGGTAATTCTTAAAACAAAGAACATCTGTCACTTAACATTTGGCTTTCAACACATGTTGATAAGATCAATTTTGTAAAAATATTCAAGAGCTTCACCAGTTTTCCCCAAAGTCTCTCTTAATGTTTTGTCACTCAGATCATGGTCTCCTGAATCTCCTATTATGTCATTATTCAAGTTAACTTTCCCTTCAATTTTAAAATGGTCTAACTTTTTCTAATGCTCACTTATCAATTTTGTGTGTCAGTCATTTTCCAATATTTCAAATTAATAAATTCCTCATTTTGCAGAATTTCACTTTTCATTGTGGAATCTATTTGCATCATACTGTTAGATGTTAATTGTCCCACAATTAGAAAGGCACTTACTGACAAAGAGCATGAAGTGGGCAGAGACCAGTGGTAGCAGGGAGGGAGGGATGTTTGAGTGGGGACTAATTTTATAAGTGAACAGTTCCTACAGATAAGAAATGAACTTTTATATGTCTAATTATAGTGCAATGGATGGAGAGAGTGCTATAGAAATTCAAAAAGATGCTTGCTAAATATTTATTGAGTAGATAAGTAAATTACTTTAGTCAATCATTCAACAAGCCAAGGGAGGTACCCCCCAAAAAACGGAATCATCTTCTGGAGGAGGGCCCCTGGTAGCACAGACTCCCCCAGCTACGTGAGTATTCTTGGAACCCATCCGCATCAGTGTACCAGTTGGCATTGTGAGAGTTTGTGTTTGGCTTTAGGGAATTTTTTTTGGAGACTCTTTCAAATGCGTGTTTGCCCATTTCATGATGGGTGATTTACATGAACAACATGTAGTATGACAATGCACCTGCCCACACTGTGCTCAGTGTTCAGCAGTGTTTGACCAATAATGGCATGACCCCTGTGCCCCATGCTCCCTATTCACCTGACCTCACCCCTAGCAACATTTATTTCTCCGATGAAAAAAGTCCTCAAAGGGAGGGAGTTTCCTGGTGGTGTAGTGGCTTAAGGCTTCGGCACTGGCACTGTCAACGCTGCAGCTTGGGTTCAATTCCCAGCCAGGGAACTACCCACATACTACAAAAAAAAGAAAAAGAAAAAGTCCTCAAAGGGAGATGTTGTTGCCGATGTGGAAGAGGTGAAACAAAAAATGGCAGAAGCACTAAAAAGCATCAAAATAGAGGAGTTCAAAACTGTTTTGAACAGTGGAAAAAGGGTCTTGATAGTGTATTGCATCAAATGAAGAGTACTTTCAAGGTGACTGAAGTTTAAACATGTAAGAATAAATACACAATCTTTTAATAAATTAATTCTGAGTTTTTTTGGGCCCTCCTTTATATGCCAAACACTGTTCAAGATGCTGAGTGGATAGCAAGGAAAGAAACAAAATTCTACTCTATCTTAGTTCATTTGGGCTGCTATAATTGAATACCTAGGACTGGGTGGCGTACAAACAGAAATTTATTCTCTAAGTTCTGAAGGCTGGGAAGTTTAAGATCAAAATGCCAGAAGATTCGGTGTCTGGTGAGAATCCTCCTCCAGGTTCACAGATGGTTTTCTTCTTGCTGTGTCCTCACAGGGCAAAAGGGGTAAGAGACCTCTCTGAGCACTCTTTATAAAGGATACTATTCACAAACATCAGCGCTCCACCCTCATGACCCAATCACATACCTCCCAAAGGCCCCACCTCCAAATATCATCTTGGGCATTAGGGTTTACAATATGAATTTGGGAGAGACACAAACATTCTGTCTACAGCATACCCTCAAGAAGTTTATAATCATGAATGGTGAAGCCTACACAGAAGAAATGGCATCCAAGTTGGATC
Source organism: Lyroderma lyra (assembly GCA_004026885.1). NCBI lineage: Eukaryota > Metazoa > Chordata > Mammalia > Chiroptera > Megadermatidae > Lyroderma > Lyroderma lyra. Next base: position 37,602 of record PVJL010002139.1, on the reverse strand, counting down.
TTAAGAACAAAGAATTTTAATAGCATAAAAGAAAAAGGAATACCAGGCTGAGGGCACAGAGTAATATATGAATGAAACTTGAAAACAATATAAAATAATATTGAATGTCAACTATTATTTAAAAATATAAATATAGTTACGGGATGTACAGTACAGCATAGAGAATATAGTCAATGGTATTATAATAGTTACATAAGGTGTCAGATGAGTAATAGATTTATTGGGGTTATCACTATGTGAGGTGTGTAAATGTCTACCTGTGTTCTTTTGTACACTTGAAACAAACAAACAAATATGAATGAAACTGAAAGTCTTTTTAAAGAGACAGAGTAAGTGTTAGGAGAGATGAGGCTGAAGAGGTAGGTGGGGTCAAATTGTAAAGTTCCCTAAATAACAAATTAATTAACATATTATCCTACAAGCAATGTGGACACGCTGATGACTTTTGGGCAGACTGGTGATAAGATGAGAAAAATGACACATGGCAGAAGGATGGATGAATCATGAAGCAGAAAGACTAGTAACCAGGACACTAGTTAAGAGATAATTAAAAGCTTAGAGAAAAGATTATTAGGATGTAAACCAGAGCAGAGGGAATAGAAAAATAAAAACAAATTTGAAAAAAACCTCAGATAAAACTGACAAGGCTTGATAATCTACTGGATTGATAATGTGAGCTCATTCATTCAGCAAATATTTAGAACACTTGCTGTACGAGGCACTGTACTAGGTGATGGGGTACAATTGTGAACAAAAGAAATATGATCTTTGACTCCATGGAGCTGAAAGTCTGGATAGATAATATAACAATCAAATAACAACTATAGAATCACATATCATTACAAATGTCATTACAGAAAATAATGTACTATAAGGATAATAGAAGGATCATCCTTAGATTAGATACTCAATATCTGTTTACTAAAAAAAAGAGACAGAGGGAAGGAGAGAGCAATCAAACTTATGAAGAAGCCAGAATTGCAGAGGAGCATTCCAGGGGAGAAAAACAGGTATGAAGGCCCTGAAGCAACAAAGACTTTTAGAAACTTTGTAGAGCAGGAAAAATAAATGCCAAACACTCTGAAGCACAGCCACTGAGGTGGAGAAGGGCACAAGGTGAAGTCAGAGAAACAAAAACAAGGGCCAGTTCATTCAGAACCTTATAAACCATGTTTAAGATTTTATATCTTCTCTTAAACAAAGCAAAAAGCCTCTACAAGTTTTCAGCCAAGGGCTCAGTTAAAAGATTACTGCTGCAGTATGTCAGGGTAGAGATGGTGGTGCTTAGATGAGAGAGGTGACAACAGAGATTGAGAGAAGTAGTTGGATTCAAGAAATACACAGGAAGCAAAACTGACAAGATAGAGAATAGAGCACCAATGGCAGGTGAGCGAGAAGGGGGTGTCAGGGATCAATCTTAAATTTCTGGTTGGAGCAACTAAGGAAACGAAGATGCCACCTACTAAGATGAGCATAACTGGGATGGGACTAGATTTGTGGAAAAGATCAAGAATGAAGTTTTAGAGCATATTAATTAAGTAGGAGATGTTGTAAGACCTCCAAGTGAAAATCAAGTAGGAGAGAAGTTCAGGTTAGAGGTATCTGGGAAAACACAGGAGTTGCCAGCATATACATTATTTCAAGGTAGGACAATGAATGAGATTTAAGTAGGAAAAGAGTATAGTGTAAGAGGAAAAGCGTTTCCTTTAAAGAATTCCAACATTTAAAACCAAGGTAAAAAAAAAAAAAAAAGAAGACAAAATGAACTGCAGAATGGTCAGAGGTAGGAGGCAAAGGAAGAAAGTGGTCTCTCAGAAGGCAAAAGAAGAACACGTTAAAGAGGGAGTAATCAAGAATGACAAATATATTGAGAATGAGAAGGAAATGCCATGGCTGCTAACATCACAAAAAGAGGAACATCCAGTCATTCATTATGAGCCTCCTGATGAAAGAACATACCAATACCTATGACGTGGTCATGAAAACAGAATAAAGACCTGAATCTCATCAAGCCTCTAGATACTAACTTACAAGTAATATATATAAGATCCAGGAACTTGTTAAGCTGTAACAGAAAAATGAAAAATCCAAACAGTGGGAAACTCTACAGGACAAACAATGTGGTTTTAATACGTACACTGATGGGGGGTGGGGGGTGAAAGGGAATTTAGAGATTAAAATACATATGAACCAATCTCCATGTGTAGCCATTATCTGGATTCTGTTTCAAAGTGTTACTGAAAAGTATGGCATTTGAACCACACAGAATATTATGATATTAAGAGATTGGGATGGGGAGTGGTATGTAGACTTTGTTTTGGGGTGTTTTTAGTTTGTTGGTTTTGTTCTGAGTAGATGTGACACCACGAGGGCCTCAGAGAGAGCAGTTATGATGAGGTGGTGGGAGCAGAAGCAGTAGAGTGGAGTCGGCTGCCAAGTAAACAGGAGGTAAGGAGCTAGAAGCAGAAGTCGTAAACAACTATTTAAAAGACACTAGAGCCTGACATGGGATCTCAGGAATGCTTTTGATTGATGGGAAAGGGGAAAATTGTTTTCCTTTAAACAGAACATTTGAATGCTGCTGATGATTACTCACTAGAAAGCAATGAGGTGAGGTTTCTAAGACAAGTCCTTGGGAAGGAATCTAAAAATATGTGAGGCAGCAGACCTTTCCTTGAATTGCTTCCTTCACTGTAAAGGAAGGGGCAAAGGCAAAAATGGGTGCAAGTCCAAGTAGATGCTTAGATTTGGTAGTAGGAATGTGAAACTTCAATTTTGTCTGTGATCTATAAGGCAAAGTCTGGGATACGGAGGGAGGTGAGGAGAAGTGACAGGAGAATATAAAATAACCCTGAAGAAAAGCAGCTACTTCCAAAGCTAGAAAACAGAGGGAGTAAAGCAGGTTTGTGGAAATGGGATCTGTTTCAAAGTGTTAAAGAAAAGTGTTCAAGACTTTTCTTTCAACTGACTCAAAAGAACAGACCAACACCTCAAGACATCATTAAAAGAAAGGTTGTAGAATTTTGAGTTTGCAAATACTGTCAAGAGCCCATTAGATCTTTGTACTTCTTGACCCAGTGTTTTCCACTCATGGAAATTTATTCTAAAGAAATAAGTTTTGAAAGGACAAAGCTATGTTGTGTTATAAGTAAAATTACAGTGTAACTTAACAGGAAAAGAAAAACCTAAATGATTGCAACGGTAAGTTTTATGCATCAACTAGGCTAGGCTACAGCACCTAGTTATTGAATTAAACACTAATCTAGGTGCTGCTGTGAACATATTTTGTAGATGTGGTACACAACTACAATCAGTTGACTTCAAATGAAGGAGCTTATCCTTTAGAATCTGGATAGGTATCATCCAATAAATTGTAAGGCCCGAAGAGCATAACGGTTTCCCTGAGGAAGAATTCCACTCATTACGTTTCTCTGGACAGATACAATGGTTTTAGGCAAATAATGGAATCTCATCTTAGATTTTATAATGAACACTAAGAAGCAAATGGAGAAACATTTATAAGGACAAGAATAAAGGTCAAACAACAAATTTAGGTCTACATTGTGATTACAACTATGTAATTATGAGTTATGTTTATGTATAAGAAAAAAGGAAACAAGAGAAAGAAAAAGGGAAACAAAAGTTTATTCATTAATGGGATGGAATCACGACTGAATTTTAAATTTATTAATAGTGTTACAAACAGTTTGTGAAACAGAGCTCTGGTAGTTTTAGTAGAAGAAAGTAATACATATGTTAAGTTTTATTAGAATTATGTGGCACTTAAAAGAAACTCATACTAATCTAAAAGTAAACTATCCACTTTGAAATGTTGCCTTGGACAATACTAAAAAGAATGGCTCTTCTGGAAGGCAAATATGCCTACAAGGGCCTTAATCCAATGCCATTTTTCAGTAATTTGTAATTCCTCAACTCAGATGAAATACTGACCCAGAATAGCAAAATACCTGGTGATCAGCTTAAGAATTTTATACATCCTTAGTTGAAGGGCATGACTTCAACTTTGACTCACGTCAGAAATATTTGCACTGGGCAGCTAAATATTTAGCACAGCGAAGTCTCTTCTCTCCTTCTTGCTCCCAAAATCAGACACTGAAAGAATTCTTGTATGTTTGTTGAACTTGAGAAAAATCAAACAAATATTCTTAGTAATGAAGTCACGTGGATCTCAGTTTGAATGCTGGCTCCCCCATCCCCACTTTATTTTAAAGAAAGGGTACTATGTTAAAACTCATTCTCTTCAGGGTGCCATGTCTTAAAGAGAAATAGTTCTCTGGAGCTTAGCGTCTAGTAGGGCAGATAGACATTAATTAAACAATGCCATAACTAGTGGGTAAGAGTGTGGGTCTATGTAAATAAATACTGATATGAATGCCAGCTAAAGTGTTTAAGGGTGAAGTGTAATGGTATCTTCCAACTTATTCTGAGATATGCTTCAAAATAAGATGGATTGATGAATAAATTAAGGGGTAGTGGATATGCAATAAAGCAAATATAGCAAAGTACTATAAAATCTAAATAATGAATATATGGGTGCTCACTGTGCATACTCCCTTCCCAATATTTTATTATAAAGAATTTTTAAACATACCAAAAAGTGGTGAAACAGTTTCAAGAGAAATCAGCCTATATGATGGATATTTTTTCTTTAATGAAAAATTCGATCTTTGAAAGTTTCATTTAGGTATTATAAAGATACCTAGAGGCAACCTCAGAACCACTTGAAAATTTGGATTAATCAATTTATTCATCAATTTTATTTGTGTATTTTAACTGACAATGACAGAGAACATTCTATACTCAAGGCACTGGTAAAGTGCTGGTTTAACTCCTCATCTGGCACTATGGAGACAGGGGGCAGGTCAGCCACTCACTGTCTTCATCTATAAAATCAGATTTAATAATGCCTTCTCAGACTCTCAGGAGGAACCAGGAGAGTGTACAGGATAGCATTTTGAAAAGTGCCTTCCTACAACTCCAACTTCATCTCAAACCATTCACTCTTACTCCTTATGCCCCAGACACAATGGCCTTTGTGTAGTTCCTCTATGTTGAGCTAAACCAAGCACTATTCCACAGAAATATAATGCAAGCCACTAACATGAGCCTCGTGTAATTTTAAATTTTATAACAGCAATGTTTTTAAAGTTAAAAAAGCAGGTGAGGAGTTCCCTGGTAGTATAGTAGCTTAAGGCTTAGTCGCTGGTGCTGTCAGCGCTGCGGCCTGGGTTCGATTCCCGGCCAGGGAACTAGCCACGTACAAAAAAAAAAAAAAAAAAAAAAGCAGGTAAAATTAATTTGAAAATATATTTTAACCCAATTTATCCAAAATATTAACATTTCAATGTACGTGTATAATCAATATAAAAAGTTAAATTCTTTTTTCAGTTAGTAAGCCTTCAAAATTAGATATGTATTTTACACTTACAGCACATCTGTATATATGAACTAGCCACATTTCAAGTGCTCAAAAGCCACACTAGTAGTAGCTACCATATCGAAAAGAACAGCTCTATTTTTACCTACTTTCAGGGTCTTTATGCATTTAAAATGTTCCCTCTGCTTGCTATGCTCTATGCCCCATTTTCTGCATGACTAGTATCTACCTTTCTTGCATATCTTAGTTTTTTTTTTTGTTTTTTTTTTTTTTTGTTTTTTTAATTTTTATTTCTCCAGATCTAGTGTTTATTTATTTATTTATTTATTTTTGCTTTTTGGTATGTGGGTAGCTCCCTGACTGGGAATCGAACCCAGGCCGCAGCGCTGACAGTGCCAGCACCGAAGCCCCAAGCCACTACACCATCAGGGAACTCCCCATATCTTAGTTTAAGAACATCATCTCGTCAATAAGGCGTGGGCCTTATCACTCCAAAATTCTCTGCATTTGTCCTCTATGACTTTTATAGGACCTATCAAAACTTACACCTATTTATTTGCACCTGTGATGCTTTTGCCTGTACTCCCCTCTGGAATGTAAGCTTTGTAAGAGAAAGAACAAGGACTGTTTCTGTATTGTTTATGATTGTACCCTTAGTATTAAGCACAATGGTTGACACACAGGAAGCAAGCAATAAATATTTGTAGACTAATTAAGGAATGAACACAAGCACCGTAGAGATGTATTGGTTTTGCACACTTGGATGTGGGAGTGTGTGTGTTGTGCCCCTACTCTACCAGCCCACAAATAAGAATATACAAGGCAGCCGTTCCCCACCGGTCTGGAGCATTCACAAAGTAGTTAATTTCAGACAATTCTCTGGCAAGTGGCAAGGGAGAGAAACAATATAACTTTTTGAAAGAGTACAAGCTATAAATAGATTTACCATTCTCCAAGGAACCAGGAATATTTAAAAGTCAAGGGAAAATTAAGTAAGTACCACCAATGAAGGGAACACCCAAATGATCAGGAGCAACACCAGATTTGGAGACAGAAGATATGGGTGAAAGATTCCAATTAGCAAACTCCCAGCTATGCTTTATCATAAACAACCCATTTAACTTCTCTCCATCTGTAAATATACGATGTCTTAAGCATAGAATTAAATTGAATGAGATTGTATGTGAGATCAGACAATTAATTTTGTGAACTCGTCCCAGAAAAAGTGCTACATACCTCACTGCTGAATATCACTACGGTCACCTTCAAAGGACTCCCCTTGGGAAGCTATGCACCGATGTCAGTGCCTAGTCTACCCTTCAAAGCAGTTTTGGTACTCTTTTTCTGGAATGGCCATCAGAGCTGTTATCGTACCCAAAATCTGACAATTTCACGAACTTGCTATTGTGCACTTACGTTGGCAGCACTGCACAACACGGCAAGGTGTCATAACTCCTAAATTTCCTCATCTATAAAATGAATATAAATCTGAGTATAACTCTATAAAATAATTATTTTGAGGAGTAAATGACAAATCAAGTCAGTGTAAACTGTGAAAGTCCTCAATAGAAAGGTCAGGTGTAATGAGGCTGATGACGTTGATTGGTTGGTTCCTGATCTCATTTATCCCCAAGGTACAATGAGGTTGGAGGAAGGGGTACTTGGGAAACAGGGCAATCACATTCCAAACATTTTTTTAAAAGATTAAAAGTTAATAGAGGAAATGCTACTACTGGTTATCTTTCTACAATAAAACTGATAGATTTGTTGGGTTTTGTTTGTTTGTTTTCTTAACCTTTTATTCTTCTGTATCCTCCAACTTTCTATGAAAATTATGTATTACTTTCTTAAGAAAAGAAACATAAATGCATTTTGAAAACTAACAAGGAGGTTTGTGTAAAGACACTCAGATTGGAAGAGTAAGTATGTGACAATATTTTAGCTCACTGGACCCTGTTTACCAACTCCTGGAAAAAAGTATCTATTTCAGCAATTAAGAAAAATCCTAGGAAAGGCCCACAGAATCTTAGATCTAAAACTTCTTATACAGGCCACTTAGTCCAAACTTCCAACTAATAGGCAACATCAGTCAACACTTTACAGCTTACAAACTGCTATGCATTTATCTATGGAGCTCATCTGATCCTCACAACACTGTAAAGGTACAAGGCAGCTAACAGTGTAATGGAAGAAGCATGAGCTCAAGACTCAGAAGGACCTGGCTGTGCTGTACAGCCTCAGACAATTCAGTAACTTGTTTTTTTCTTCCATAAAACAAATATAAAATAACACCTGTCCCTAGCTAAGCCAGGGAGTTGCTGAAAGAATAAAGTGAGATAGTATCAGTGAAAGTATTTTAATACTTTGTACAATATACAAAAGGCCCTTCCTCATCTGGGCCTTGCCTTCCTCTCTCTGCTCTTACCACTCCCCAACTTGCATCTATCCTCTAAGTGCACAACACCACTCAGGTTTCCGCAGACACGCTCTCAGCCTTCCAGCCCGCACGCACACTGTACTCTTTCAGGAAGAACTTCCCTCTACCATCTCTTCCTACCCCTTCCCCCACTGTACTGGGTTAACCCTTGGCTTATCTCTCAGAACCCAACTTAGGTGTCACTTTCGTTAAGAAGACTTGCCAGGCCACCTCCATTCCATGTGGAGTAGATGCCTTTCCTCCGTCTTCACACTGCAACAGCATATATCTCCAGTCATTTTTTACTCAATATAGTATTATTGCCTATGGACAGACCTGTTTCTCAACTGTAAACTTAAAGGTAGGGACCAAGTATGAATCACTTGTTTCTCCAGAGCCCATAACAATGCCTGATGCTTTATGTGTGCTTAGAAAATGAACTTTAAATGATAATTAAAACTTTAGATTTCATATAATAAGCACATAAGACATTTATGGAAAATAATATAAGGCTGTACTTCTCAACCTTACTGCATATCAGAATCACCTATAAACCTTCAAAAATAGAGGTTCTGGGAAATTTTTATTAAGTAGATTTGAGAGAGAGGACAGGCAATTTTTTAATGTCTTCACACATGGTTGAAATGCATGGCCAAAATTAAAAACCACTGTAATACATAACTGTAGTCATAAATTTACAACAATTCTACCTGACATCTTTGTAGCTTATTATCTTATAATTAATTTTCACATATATTAATTTAATATTTACAACAACTCTGTGAGTTAGGTATTACTTCTCTTTTCCAATTGAAGAAATAAAGATATAAATAAGTTATGTCTAAGTTAAGTCTTTGCCCTACTTCAAATTTAGTGCTCTTCCTTCCACATATATCTCCTTCCCCAGAAAGTGACAGATAATACTGCAGCAATATACAAAGTGCTATGGGGACAGGTGTTCAGATGAGGAAGACATTAATCAATTCCAGCTTTCTGGGAATCAGGCAGAGAATAAGGAAAGCTGGGCCTTGAAGGTGTAGGCAGGCAGATGAGGGTAGAAGCCACACATATACTGTCACTGTCATTTATCATCCCAAAAGATTCAAAAGGCAGATTCTATAAAGGAGGCAAATGTTCTTGCAGCCTCAGGTGGTACTTACACAGTCCAAAAGGAACAGAGACATTGGAAGTAGAAAAGTTGGAAGAAGAAAGCCCGATTAAACAAAAATGAATTTCCCTCCCAATGCTGCATGCCAATTACTTCACCCTGAGTCCACAAATAAGAGCCAAGACATAATGGATTTTTTATAACTCAGACTTAGATCAATTTCAGAGAATTACTCAATACCAAATAAAATTACAATAATGAGGGATCGATGAACCTCTGGCTCTTTCTAGACTTACTACTCCACTCTTCCTAGAGGGGATCACCTAGATGCTCCTAGCACAAAGATGATTTTATCCACCTCAAAGACTACAAGGACAGGAGAGTGGAGGAAGATACTCAGGAGAGACAAGGTTTAACACGAGACCAGAAAAATGTATTACATTATGTTAATAAATTTATGACGGCAAAGGGAAATGAACATTCAGGCACAAGTGACTCAGAACAATGGATAAAGTCTAATCTCTCAGCTTCAGCAGAGAAGTATTATTTCTAAGTCTGCAATATCATAATCATTTGACATAATGTTTTATCAGCCTTTTTTTTTTTTTTTGGTGGACTTCAGTCAGGATTTTCTTAGGGAGAAGAGGCCACAGAGATTAGGAAGCAATCAAAAGGGACAATTCTAGTGCCCCACAGTTTAGTTTGATAGAGTTCAAAAGGCAGTATAATATAGGCGTAAAAGCAAAGTACTATATTTAGGTATTTTAAAATGTAGATTTTAACCAATATTTAGTCATTGGCTAATAAGGTGCCTTTGAGCAAGCCAAGACTTCTATGATCCTGTCTCCTAATTCATGTATAATGGAAATAAATACCTATCTCATAGGGCTGTTGTAAAGACTGAACAAAAATACTAGGGCAAGATGCTATTCTTTTCCCTGTATGAAAGATAAATGTAAATTAATGTAAATCTCTCTTCACCAATCTTTCTATGTGCAAAAAAAAAGAGAGCAGGCTAAATTAAGAAAATTTTTAACTCTCACAGCAAAATACTTGTAAACATTCCAATATCCTCTACACAGAAAAATGACAGCACCTGGGCAATGAACATAACACATAACTGCTGGTATCAGGTGAATATATGTTGAAATAGAGATCTGCCACTTGCTTTCAGCAAAACCTTGAACCAATTCCCTTTGCCAGTCTGAGCCTCAACCACCTTATCCATGAAAGAGAAATAATCTTCTTACATGCTTATTTTTGAAGACCAGAAAAAACATCTCACATAATGTCTGGTACATAACAGGTGTTCAATAATGTAAGCTACTGCTAATAAGTTTACCACTAGCTAACAAATGATACTTTCAAAGTTTTCCTTATATTCAATATTTTATTTAGTTGCTTCATAACCCTGTAAGCTGGTCATAGCAATAGTTGCTATCACCATTTTACAGTGAAGAGAAAAAGCAGAGAGATAAAATTACTTCCATAAGGTCATGTAGTAATATAGAAACTAAATTAAGGTCTCCTGATTGTCTCCTGCTTTAATTATTTCCCCTCACCCCAAATTACAACACTTGTCCTTATGAATTAAAGTGACATCTATAAAACAATATATTCTTTTGATAAACTTCTCTCTTTACTATACAAAAAAAAGTTTTTCTCTTACTTTCTGGTTATAATTTAGAAAGATTAAAAAAAGGAGAAAAGAAAGTTCATTAAAACCAGAAACAACAGAATTAAGAATGATCTCAGATTAGTAATTGCTGATTCTACTTTGATTTTTGTTTTCATTTTCCACAACAAAACCATCAACCTCTTAATGAAAAAATTTTAAAGTCTGCTTATTTGATAAACTATGTATTCCTAAATTGAGGGGGCGGAATTTTAAAGATAGCTTTCCCCTATCTTTATGAATATACATCACCTTTTTAATCCCTCATTTTATCCCTTCATTTCAGGACTTTTCACACCATGTTGTGATATCTTTAACTCCTTAAAGGCTTGAAATGCATCCTATGTATATCTGAACATCCTGTCCCAGCATGGGGCCTGGCACGTGGTAAGGGAGGACTCAATAAATGTTTATAAATAAATGTATGAACAAATGAAGCCAATCTCCCAGAGGGAATTTAGGAAAGGAGAAAAGTGGATACTGTACCTTGGAGCCAATAAAAAAGTGAAAGAAAAAAAATTTTAAGAGCTTCATAAGAAAGAAAAACCTTTGTGTGGAGTCAAACAGGCCCTGTATGGCTTTGAGTATCACTAGAGAAAGACAAAACCACAGGAGATCCGGAAGAGACAGTTTCAAGTTAAAAGGCTCAAAAGTTAGGGTGCTTATTTAGACTTGCAAAACCAAGTTGCAAATTCCCAAGAAACAATCCTGGCTTAGGATATTTCAACAAGAGTTTTCAGGTCTTGGCTACAAGAAAAGCCAAAAACTCCTGCAGGCTTTGGTGGGGAAAGACAGACATAAAGGGAAAGAAAAGCTGTCTAAAATAAATCCCCAAAAATGTTAAAATCCACTTGGATTTTATGTAAGAGTGTGGTTTCACTATTCTGAGAACTATATTTGAATAAAATCCCAATGTAGCAGCTAGCAGTAAATAGGACTAAATCATCTTATATTATTCATTCAATGAATATTTGCGTACTTAACCATATGCAGTCACTATTCTAGGCACTGGGATTAAAGTATTGAACAGACAAAATTCTCTCTGCTTTCAGGAAGCATTCGATCTAATGGTAAGAGACAGATGGAATGGAACGGAATGGAATGTCAGGCAGTAAGTGCTCTGATAAAGAAGGAAGAAAAAAGAAAGGAGGGAGAGAGTGAGGGAGCTAGCAAGGAGCTAGTCTTATCAAAAGCAGATCTTTTAAGCAAAATTTTTTCAAACTTACCAAGAATCAATCACCTGGAGGGCTTGTTAAAGCATAGGTTTTAGGGCTCCAATCCCAGAATATTTCATCTGTAGGTCTAGGATGTGACAAATAATTTGCAATTCTAACAATTTCCCAGATTATGTTGATGCTGCTGGTGCAGGGACCACACTTAGAGCTAACCGTTCTAACCTAAAGGATTTGGTATGCTTTATGCCATGGGCCTTGATTTGCTTCTTCATTCATGCATTCATTCATTTCAAACATTAATTCAGTGCAAGGAACTTCTGTAGGCACTAAAACTAAACCGATCCTGCCTTCAAGATAGTCACAGGTTAATGGAAAAGACAGACAAAACTCAAATAATTGCAATGCAGTGTTATAGAGAACTATAAGAGCAGTTAAGTCCAAGAGCCAGAAAATCAAAGAGCAACTCGTCCTATGGAAGTATTAATAACAGGAAGCAAGACTAAGGTACTGTTTCCCAGATGTCCAACAAGCACTTCTCCACAGGCAGGTTAAGGTGTAGGGAGACCAGCATTCCAGGCAGAAAGAACAGCACAAGCAAAAGCAAGGATGAGAACGTATGGCAGGTGAGCTACAGAAGAGTGAAGGTGCCAAGGTAGGCAGCAGTCAGACCTCTGAGAACGTATTTCTCCTTACAAAGTTGAAAAGTTATCTTTAGGACTAGTGGAGGCAGGTAAGGAGAAATGACGTGATGGGTTTTGTTTTACAAAGATCTCTCTGGATACACAGTGCCCTCCGTTTAGAAAGCACTGTTTCCTCCAAGCTTAGCACAAGGCCCCATAACATTTACTTAGTAAATGGATATTAAACTGAACTGAACAAGCTTTTTCCCAAGTGCTGTCTTATGGATGAGAGGCAGTCACCACCTTCCCTGCAGGACTCACTTTGGCCTGGATCAGACTTGTAAAACAGGTCCAGCAGCCTCAATTATTGCACACTACTCCCTGTATAGCTGGAATCCCCCAAAGATTAGGGCAGGCTTCCACTGTTTACATGTCTACCTCACCCACTAGACTTTGAGCTCTTTGAAGACAGGGAATGTATTAATAGACTCTGAATCCCCATAACCCTAGCAGAAGACTTGAAACACACTCTCCACACTCCAGTAATACTGGGTAAATGAATGACTGCATAAGCAAATTTGCCAGGTAAACTCATGAGCCCCTATGGGTAAGGATATGGATAAACTTCAGGGAATGTTTCCGAGTCCACTTTCCCAAAACCCTTTTCGAGAAGGAGCGTTTCTAGTTGAGGTAAGGTACAATACGTTTCATATGCACCTGACTGAGGATTTCCCAAACAGGAATAACAACAACAACAAAATGTTAACAGTGCTGTGATAAATCCTCCAGGTCTCTGAGGGCCCCAGTGAGAAATCGGTTTTGCCTGAGCAGAGTTTGAGGGAGGATGCTAGCAAAGATTTCGCAGCAGGTAGAAGCGGGGGAATCTCCAGTGGAGTCTTGAAAGCTGAGTAGGTGCTTGATACCTGTTTGTAGGCATAAAAGCAAACTCCTGGAACTTCAAGGCTAGAAGTGACCTGCTCAAGGTCACACAGAAAGTAGGTAAAGTCACAAGGTAAGATCAATGAGGCATTTGTGTACTGTTGACTCCTGTTTTCTCCTTACAAAGTTCAGAGAGCCCAAAGACACAGTAGGCAAAATTCAAGATTTTTCTCAGGAACGAATTTGAATTTTTATTGGTAACCATAGTACTAAGCCTTTCCTTCACCTTTCACAGATGGGGGAGGGGGTAGCTTAAAACAGTTATCCAAGGGGTTTAACTAACCACCACCACTTTGCTCCCAACACCCACAAACACCCAAAACTTCTCAAGTATTCTTTCAAAAACATTCTCACCAATACTTGCTAATAAAATATTCAAGACAGTAAAGGCTATAATAATATCTTCTGAAATGGAATAATGAACATAAAGTAACTCTATCCTTTCCCTGTTTGTTTTTAATTCCACAACTTCAGAGTATTCCCGGGGTGGGGGAGGGGTGCAAAGTCAGGTTCTATCCAGCTGAATCTGTCAAGGAGTTGAACCCTACAGGTGATTCCTCCCGCCCGGACAGGGGTGATTTTTCCACGCAGAACGAATCGGAAGTCGCTTTGCTAGGCTGCCCCTTCGCGGGCCAAGGTTAGTGCTCGGGGACCGCAAAGTTCAGGAGGGAGTAGCTCCCAGACTCGGATCTGTCGGGTCTCCCGGCCCCGCCCCCGCCTCCGCCCCTGCCCTCCCTGAGGTCTCCGGGGTTCCCCGAAGTGCGACTCGAGGCCGCGAGGGCGAGTGCACAGGGGTCCTTTGTTGATCCGACAGGAACCGCCAACCTCGCGGGTCGACGCCCCCGCGTCATCTCACCTGGCGTCCCCGACCTCCCTGCCCCGCCGGGAGGAATGAATGAGTCCAGCACCCCCCCGACCCCACGCCATCCCCGCACCCTACCCTGGCAGCCTGAGACGCCAGTGGTACCGGCGGGAGGCCGGCTCTCACCTTCCGCGCTCGCCCAGCTCGACTCTGCTCCTCCTCCTCCTCCTCCTCCTCCCCGGTGGCAGCGGCCGAGCCCGGGAGTGAGCGCGCGAGTGTGCGCGAGGGGTCGCTTCACTTTCTCCCTCCCGCCCCCGCCGCTGCACGCTTGGCGCCTCCCCCACCCCGCTCGGGCTGGGGCTGGAGAGTCCCCTTAGGACAGAGGGTGGGGGTGTCAGAGACGGAGAGCGGGGCGGGAAGGAGCGAAGCGACGCGAGTGAAGGAGATGCTGTGGGGGGCGGGGACGTGAGAGGGCTCGGACAGCCTCCGGGGGAGGAGGTGGGGCGACAGAGTTCTTTGAGGGGATCTCGGGAGAGTGGGGCTCCGTGAAACAGATGAGAGTCTAAGGGTAAAGCGTCTGTGGAGTAGGACCGCAGAGCGGGTGAAGAAGGCGGCGGGGAAGCTAAATGGACGAGCCGAGAGGGTTGTCCACCGTGGTGCCAGCACCTTGAGCTCTAGCTGCAGCCGCGGCCCCCGCCCGCAGCCGCGCTATTGTACGCCGCGGGGCCTGGCGGGACAGCCTCTCCCACCGGCCCAGGCTCCCGCCCCCTTCCCGGCGAGGCAGCGGCGCAGGCAGAGGCCGGCGCGCCCCGCCTCCCGCAGGTGGGAGGGGGCGGGGAGGCCTGGACAGACCCACGTGAGTGCGGCCAACCCAGGCGTAGAAAAAGGCGAGCGCCTGGGATGACGTCATCGACGCGTGACGCCAGAGGCTGGGGAATCACCGGGGCCGCATTACGTCATTGCGCCAGCCTCTCTTCTCTGGTCCGGTATTCTACCCCTGCAGGCTTGTTTGCGTGGCCTGTCCCCGGGAAGATTTTGGGACGATTTCTGGGGGCGTTAGTGGTGTAGTAAGGGTTGCACAGCTAGCCCTCTGGTCTTATGTCCTCTTCAGGTTACAAAGCACCACCGCATCTGCTAGATCGTCGCCAAGAGCTGAATTTGAAAGCCACCCCATCTCCTATGACCTCAGATCCAGACAGTTACTATACTATTTTGGTTTTCGTGGGGGTGAGGTGGAGGGAAACAAAGAAATAATAATGGAGGTTTGAACTATCTTGTACTGACTAGGGGAAAAAATGTATTTTCCCGCTTTTCTCATACCACGGAGGCTGCATTCAACCCAAACCTTTCCCCTGAGCTCAGATTCTGTATTTCCCAATGCCTCCAGGGCAGCATCACTTGCATACCCCACTGTATCTCAAATTCCATATGTCCAAAACAACCTTTAGTGACTAAGGGTCTGGAATCAAATTGTCTTGCTTCAAGCCACAGCTATGCAAATGTTAGTGATAGGACTTCAGCATAGTAAGTAGTACCTGTGTATCTTTAACTTGGTCTCTCCAAGCCTCAGTTTTACCATAATATTAATAATAGTATTTGCAATTTAGCACACATTAAACCATTTGGAATGTTGACGATACCTATTACCATTTTCACTCAGAGGTGCAACTAATATTACTTCCTGGTCTCAGTGAATGAACCATCATTAAGCAGTACCATGGCCAGAAACCTGGACTTAGACCCTGGTCTTCCTCTCTCAACATCCTTATCAACACCAAATCCTGTAGAATATCCTAAATATTTCTCAAAGTTCCTTCTCTTCCCTCACTACCATCATATGGACAACTGGAACAGCTTTCACTCTCTCCAAATTCAATCCATTCTTACGGGTGACCAGAGTAGCCTTTTACAACCACAAAGCTAATGATGTCCTCCCCTGTTCAAAAATTCTGGAAGGTTTTTTGTTGCTTTCAGAATAAAGTCCAAACTCCTTAATTTGGCACCATACAACCTTGGTACTCACGTCAGCCTTTATAGCATCATTTCACACTATATTATCTTTTGTTCCAGCCATACCAAAATGCTACTTAATGTCCTTTGAACATACATTTCTTCATGGTTCTGAGCCCTTGTCTCTTTTTCTCACTGGCCAATGCCTATTCATTCTACAAAGCCCAGCATCACATAAGAAACATCCATACTTGTAGAGAATTTTTATGAGTTTATTTGAGCCAAACTGACAATTGCTAAGAAGCAAAATTTCAACAGATTGAGAAAATGCTCCAGAGAATAGCAGTTTTGCAGCTTATTTTGTACATTAGAATCAAAGGATTAGACATAAGGAGTGTTAAATGAAATCCATTGATGGTAGATTAAGGAGGCAGAAGAAAGCAAAGAGGGGAAATATCTGGGACTGGATAAAAAGTAAAATGGGGAGACATGTGCTTCTTTTACATCGGTGGGTACAGAATAGTTAATACTAAATATTTATAGCACATAAATATGGTATTGAGGAAAAAGATAACAATGAGGGGTGCTGTGGTCTCCTGCTGTGGTATGGTGGGAGTGCCTTGAGGGGTCTGGAAAAAGTGGATTACTCTGCCATTTCAAAGGTATGTTATCTTAGATGCAAAAGAGACAATGCTCAAGCTCACTTAAGGTAAAGACTGACCTTTATCAAGGAAGCTACAGGCCTAGAATGTGACTACCCACCATAACTAGCTTTTAGTTAGGAATTTTTATGTTCAGACCATCCTATGTGGTTACTTTCCATCTCTGAGTTTGTAAGGCCTGTCACGCTGGCCTCCCCTAAGCGTGTCCGGTTTAGCATGTGGCCCCTTGTTCATCTGTACCAGCTCAGATGTCATGTTGATTTATTCATTCAACTAATATTTCTAGTTTCCCTGAGCCTTCACAATGCTGTAATCCTGTAGTACGTCCATGCCTTCTATGGCATGTAGCACACTAGTGACTGTATTTCTGTATCTGACTCCCTGAGATCTTTAAGATCATCAAATTCCTATCCATACTAACTGTATCCTCAGTATCTAGGACAATGCCTGAACATAGTAAGAATCAATAAAATGTTATAAAAATGTACTGAATAAATGCAACATAGTACTTACTATGTGCCAGATACTGTTCTAAGCACTATCTCCTTTAAGATCATAACCCAGTAATTTAATTCTACTCTAAACTGTTTTTGCATTCTGTCTATGGTGGACAAAATAATGGCTCCCTAAAAATGTTCATATCCTAATAATCCACAGAACCTATAAATATGTTACCTTCCATGACAAAAAAGACTGTAGTTGTGATCAAGTTATGGGCAGGCTGATCAGACATCCTGTTTAAACAGGACAGAAAACAACGGTACTGTCTCATTTCAAATGGTACATATGGTCAGCCTTGTCTCACTAGGCTAAATTCAAGGTGTCAGTAGGCTGACCATATGTACCATTTGAAATGTGATGGCTGGTCCAATGGTAGTGGGTTATCAGAACTTATAAAAAAGAAATGTGACAGTACTGTTGTTTTCTGTCCCATTTAAAATGGGACGTCTTGTCAGCCTAATTAAGGGACTTGAAATGGGGAGCTTATTCTGGATTATCCAAGTGGATTCAATGTAATCACAAGGATTCTTAACCTTTTCCCAGTTAACAAAAAATAATGAAAGTGCAGCTCACTACCACATTCAATTTTACATAAACACAGTTTTCAATGTGAAAATAAAATATAAAATCTGTTCTTGGAGTTACTTCTAAACAGATTTGTCTCTAATCCTAATGTAACAGAAATGTATATGATGATCAGTATTTAATAATATTTTTTGAATGATAAATATTTCAAAGCACAGGTAGAAAGGGAATGGGGGTGAAGACTGTAATCTGCAAGTTATCTCGGGGTAAATGCTGCAGCTCCAACTGCCGCCAGCGAGTATTCTCCCGGCAAATGAGAAATGGGTTAAAAGTGGAAAAAGGAGGCAGAAAAGTGAGGACGAGGTAGGTTAGACTAAAGAAAAGGTCAAATGTGAGTTCTGATTCAATGTGAGAAGCACTCCATCCACTCTTTGAAGACAGAGGAAGGAAACTACTAGCTAAGGAATAAAAACAACTCCAAAAGCTAGAGAAAGCAAGGAAATGGATCCTTTGGAGCCTCCAGAAAGAAACAGAGCCTGCTGATACCTTGATTTTAGCCCAGTGACACCCATTTCAGGCCTCTGAATCAAAAACTGTTAGATAATGAATGTGTGTTTGACTGAAATAGGAGGATGTGACCACTGAATACCCAGCAGGTAGGAAGGGAATGGGGGTAAAGAGTGGGATCTGAGGGTCTAGCATTTGTATAAGAAATGAAAGCCATCCCCACCCCCATGCACATATCCACATTCAGCGGACTGAACCCCAAGAAAATAAAATAATGAATATATGTTGTTTTAAGTCACCTGACTTGTGACAGTTTGTTACAGCAGCAATAAGAAACTAATACAGTCTCAAGTCAGGGGAACAGCTCTGTGTTAACAAGTGGGAGGGAACAACTTGCTAAAGATACGAAGTTCTCAGTTGCATTCACCCAAATGTCTCCATCCTAGGCCTCGGGGGCCCACTTCCTACCTACAGGAATCCTGACTTCAGCATGATAGAACAGTCAAAGAATCTCTGCCACCCTAACTATTATAACACATTCTGGGCCTGATTTTCAGCATAGTCTGCTCTCTGGCTACAGGAGAAGAGGGTTTTTAAGAAATCTTCCAGGAAGTTCTTCTGGACTTCATACCATGCCCTAAATTGATAGGTGGATAACCTAAGCCTAAAATTCACTTTCTTCAAGGCTTTTAAGATAGTTAACAAAATCCAACCAGTTCCATGAAATTATAATTAACATTACCTCCATATCTTTCAAGTGCTAGAGCATCAATTCTCAATGGGGTTGATATGTCCCCCAAGGAAATGAAACATGTTCTTAGGTGGGCAAAAAAAAATCTTAGGTATTACAATGGTTTGTGGGACATTTTATTTTTATTGAGATAGAATTGACATACAACACTGTTAGTTTTAGGTGTACAACATGATTTGATATATGTATATATTGTGAAATGATTTCCACCATAAATTATAATTAACATCCATCACCACATAGAGTTACAAATACTTTTTCTTGTGATGAAAACTTTTAAGATCTACTTCCTTTGCAACTTTCAAATATACAAAAAAGTGTTAACTATGGTCACCATGCTGTACATTACATTCCCAGGAATTTATTTATCTTATAACTGTAAGTTTGTACCTTTTGATCACCTTCACCTCTTTGCCCCGCCCCTGCCCCCCAATCCCCTTCTACCTGGGATACTTTAAATTTAATTTTTTTCCTGGGATACCTTAATTTAATTTTTTTCCTTAGGAATAAGCTGACCAGAAATCCTGTCTTAAATGGTACAGAAAACAATGGTCCTGGCCCATTTCACATGATACATACGGTTAGCCTGCTGACACCTTGAATTTAGCCCAATGAGGTGAGGCTGACCGTACGTACCATGTGAAGTGGGACGGTACCATTGTTTTCTGTCCCATTTAAAACAGGGTGTCTGGTCAGCCTACTTAGGAAAGCAATATTTTTAAAAAGCCAAAAATGTTGGAATTCCTGTGCTAGAGCTACTGCCTGATCTAATGTACTCCTTCTACTTGTGCTTCCAATCTCCCTCAGGTGAAGAGCTTAGTCATGATAGCTCAGCCTATTGGGGTATCACTGCTCAACTTACCACCAACAATAGAGTCCTTGTTACCATCTAATCCGTGAGTGATGCCATTCCATGGTCCCACTCTGAGGGTGTTCACTCTGGGGTAACTCCTGGTACCAACTACCTAAGTTTAGCTTTCCCAAAAAGCAGAGCCAGAGATAAATACTTGGGTAAAAGTAGTCTATTTGGGTGGTAATCCTAGGAAATAGGAACAAGACAAGGAAAAGGGAAAGCCAACATACAGTGTGTTATGGAGGGCCTCACTTCTGCCAGAACCTTGAAGAAGCACACAGGGTGCCTCCCAGAATGGCTTACCTGAAAGATGAGAGCTTTTGTCCACTGGTTTCCTTCTCACATTGGATGAGGTCTTCCTGGGGTTGTTGACTCCCCTGGACTTTGTGGCTTTGCTTGCAGGTCTATCAAGCAACCTCAGGTAATAGAGAAGGTCCTGAAACAGAATAAGGAAAAATGTGAACTGTACACCTAAGGTGACACACCAGCACCATGAAGAGAGTTGAAACTGTGTACCACAATTACGGTACGAAGGTGGACGAAGGAAAATGTGACAAGTACCAAAGATGTCTGTTACAGGTTTACATTATAAAATCAACTTTAGTAGATAATGCCAAATTATATTTCAAAATACATGTACTTGAACTGATTTATACTCCCACCAGCAGTGTATGAGGGTTCCTGTTATTCCACATCCCCACTAATGCTTGGTATTATCAATCTTTATCATTTTTTTTTCAGAGTCCAACTTTCTGTTGAAAGTGTTACAGAAGTTTAGGCAAAAAGACCAAAGTCAATGTCATCATCAGACTTCTCAGATTCTGCTTTCTTTGCTTCACTTTCTTCTCAGCTGGGGCAGCAATGGTAGTGAAGGCAAAACCTCCTCCTGGGGCAGCACCAGCTGCTGGGGCAGGTCCACCAGCCCATATGTTGCAGATAGGCTCCCAGTGCTGACATTGGCCAGCGCCTTTGCAAACAAGCCTGGCCAGACAGGCTCAACATTTACACTGCTGCTTTAATGAGGCATTGATCTTGTCCTCTGTGACAACACGTCATCGTCATGCAGGATGAAGGCCAAGTAGATGCAGGATGCTGGCGAGCTTCAGTTGGAGGCCATGGTGTAGGCAGTGCTGGGTGAGCCCTGCCGCTGCCAGGCATAAGCTAGTTGTGGGATGAAGCCAGGGCCTCACCTCAACCTGTCTTAGCTTCCTCAGAAAGTGGAGCACCTTACCTGCAGCAGAGAAAAGCTCAATCTTTATTATTTTAATCACTCAAGTGGGTATGTAGTGATAATGCATTATTATTTTAATTTGCATGTCTTTGATTACTAATGAGCTTGAAAACCTGTTCATAAATCTGTTGCTCATTTAGATATTCTCTTTTGTGAAGTGTCTGTTTGATCTTTTGCTCAAATGTATAAAATCAACTTTATTAAGGTCTAATTTACATGTAATAAAAATTACCTATTTTAAGTGTTTAGTTTGATGAGTTATGACAAGTGTAAATATAGATATAAATATATATGTATGTATGTGTATATATATATTCCTTATAAATACTATTAATATTGTACCCTCTGACCCAGGAAGTTCCTATGTACCTGTTTGCAGTCAACCCCCGAACCTTCCTGGCAACCAATGATTTGTTTATTGTCACTTTAAATTAATTTTGCCTATTCTAGAATTTCATATAAATGAGACCATACAGCATGTACTTTTTTTGCCTGGTTTCTTTCATTCAGCATGTTTTTGAGATCACTCATGTCATTTCATGCGTCAGTCGTACTTCCTGTTTATTGCTGAGTAGTGTACCATTGTATAGTATATTACAATTTGTTTACCTATTCAACTGTTGATGGAATTTCAAGTTTTTGGCTATTATAAATAAAGCTACTATGATTATTCATGTACAAGTCTTTGTGTGGATATATGCTTTCATTTATTTTGGGTGTGAAATGGAAGGGTTGTAAGGTAAGTGTATATTTCTATAAGAATTGTTTAACTGTTTTCAAAAATGGTTATACCTATTCAGTGTCCTTTTGACAGGTCCCCATCATTCTTTGAGTACTTTCTTGTTTTTTGGCCCAAGATATTCTAGGCTCTTCTTGTGCTTTCTTTGATCCACTCCTCAAATCAGCCATTTCTCCTAAGAGTTCTGATACCTTTCATTAAAGAGTAGTGTTTAGTAGCCAAGGTGTAAGTACTAGGTGGGCTCATTACTATGGGGTGCTGCATTTTCCGGTGCTCTCAATGTATGTAAATCTCCAATCAGATTCACTCTTGCTCTCCTTTTGGCCTTTATAATTACGGAACTCATGCCACCATGAGTTCTATAATTGCAAGGAAATTAATTCTTCCTTTCAACTCGGATGCCTCTGATGATAATGCAACCCCTCAACACCATGATTGTAGCCTGTGAGATGCTGAGCAAAGGATTTAAGTCATTGCTAGACTACTGATCCACAGAAACTGGGGTAATAAATATATGTTGTTTCAAGCCCCTAAGTTTGTGGTAATTTGTTACAAAGCAATAGAAAACAAATACAGGACGGATGGGAGAGAAGGGATCACTATTTAAAGGCACTCACGAGAGTTTGGAAAGGTAGAAGTGAAACAGGGATCATCTTCCTGCTGCTTTGGCTGTTGCTTCTGGAGAGAACAGTTATGGGGACTGGGGTTTTTGCAAGAGTACCTTAGTAACCAGCCACAAACTTTGCAAATGTCTAGAAGTAGTTATGACAGCAGCAGCGTCCTGATCCCACAGTTGCAGCTACATTGTGTATTCTTGAACATCGGTGGTTGCATTGGTGGTCTTCTGACCCCCTGCCTCCCTAACTGCAAAGAGTGGCACATCCACTAGCATGTCAGTTTGGCAGTGTTGTTTTGGGAGTTATTCTTATAGGTTCAGCCTACAACTCACTCCTCCTAAATTTGCAACAACCTTCTAAGTACCTCATTTCTCTTTAAATCTTTTTCTACTTACAGAACTAGAGTGATTTCTGTTTCCGGCATCTGAAGCTTAACCAATATACTGCCTTTGCTTGAGCTAGTTTAAAAGGCTTCCTGTTCCTTGTGGCCATTTGATACTAGTCTAAGATACCAACAGGAACATTAAGAGTTGAATGTTTTGACAAGGGGTGAGAAACTGAGGAATACAGTAAGACTGGGCTAGGGTTAATTCATTCAGTCAACACATTTCACTCATTCCCTGCTCTGTGTCAGGCCCTGGAAGTAAAGAGATAGATCATGAACACCCACCCCTGCCTTCAAAGAGCTCAAATGCTAGTTGGGGAGACAAATGCACATATGAACAAATCACAGTACAACATGTTATGACCTGTAAAAGGAATTAAATAAGATGGGAGCCCACAAAAGACAGCAATAATTCTGCCTCCCCAGAGGTATTAATTAAAAGATGACATTTGAGCTAGGTGTTAAAGGATGAGTGAGCCTAAAAAGAAGGGAGAGAAAAGGGACCCAGCACGCATGAGCCTTGTTGAACCCAAAGTGAGTCAGTCACTTTGAACATATCATTCCATTTAACCCTCATGACATCCCCATAGGTAGTTATTAATATTTATTTTTTTACAAATAATGAAGCTGGGCCTCAGGTTAATAATTTGACAATATCACACAACTGGATATAATTGGAAACATGGTCATAGGATCCACTCTAGATAGTATAAGCATAAAAATATTTATTTCAGGGTATGAAATCACTTGAAGAATCATTGAGGGGCTAAAGAAAAAGACTCCAGGCTGAGCTTTAGGAGTGACTCCACAACTCCTAATGGTGGGAGCCACCAAGGGAGCTGTGGCTGTACTACAATCAGGAAGCCCCTTTTAAGGCTGTTGGCTCCAGAACCCTGCTATCTCCAACGCAGTTTACACCAGTATAAAAGATTACCTTGTGCCCTGCCCCTTTCCACACTTAACTCAATTCCAAACTCACATCTTGCAAGAGTGCATCTGATTTTTGGACCCTAACTGAAAACAAGTCTGGGAATGTAATTTGGTTTTCTAGCCGCCAGGACAGGAAAACATACTAGAAGGCAGTGAGACTGGATGTTGAGTGGGCCAATCCATCATTTCTGCCACTTTCAGTTCATTGGACTTAGGAATATTCCTTCAACAAACACTAAAATGATTGATAATGCCATTCATATGTGGAAATAAACACTCTCATACACTATTAGTGGAAATGTAAACTGATATAAACTTATTGGAAGGTGCTTTGACAGCATTAATAATATTAAAAGCATGATCTGCTATGACCCAGCAATACCACTTTTAGGAGTCTATTCTACCAAGAAGAAAACAGCACAAATATCTAAAGTTCAAGAATGCTTATTGCAGCATTGTAGCTACATAAATCCAGAAACAACCTAAATATTCAATATATGACTAATTAAATTAATAAATGACACAACCATACAGCAGAATACTCTGCAGGCATTCAAAGGAATTAAACAAATCTCTACATACTGGCCTGAAAAGATATTTTTCATATGTCTTTGAGTGCAAAGAAAAAGCATTGCAGGTACATTGTATAACATGATCTCACTTTTTTGTTTTTTTAAAATGGAGGTACAAGATATGTCAGTATAAATGTAGAAAAAATTGTTAGGTAGGTGGACTTTCATATATTTCATTTTATATCATTTTTTAAAGCCAGGGATTATAGGTAAGATTTGTTTTTCTTGGTTTTGTGTGTGTGTGTGTGTGTGTGTGTGTGTGTGTGTGTATGTAAAACATTATATATTATCTTTCTTTGAAGTGGGGGAGATTGTACACTTGGAATTTGTTTCTCTGGATCAAACAGTCTACCAAAGTTTTTATCTGGAAGTTTTGAGAAGGTTGCCTCACAATTTGCGGAAGAAACCTCCCAAGCTGTGGCAGATGACTGGTTCTTCCACCATGGCAATGCACCTGCCCACACCGTTCAGCAGGTTTTCACCAAAAACAGCATGACTCTCACGCCCTACCCTTACTATTCACCTGATCTCATCCCAAGCAACTGTTTTTTTATTTCTCCACATGAAAAAAGTCCTCACAGGAAATCATTTTGCCAATGTGGAAGAGGTAAAACAAAAAATGGCAGAAGCACTAAAAAGCATCAAAATCAACGAGTTCAAAAACTGTTTTGAGCAGTGGAAAAAGCATCTCGATAGGTGTATTGCATCAAACAAAAGTGCTTTGAAGGTGATTGAAGTTTAAACATGTAAGAATAAATACACAATTTTTTAATAAATAAATTGTGGGTTTTTCGGGGTCATATATACAAGGGCTGTCCAGAAAACATCCAGCCATAAATATCTCTATTTTTCATATTACATGGCTGGATGTTTTCCGGGACAGCCTATATATACACGCACACAAATACATACCTATATATATAAATAGAAAGAGAAATACATGCACATTTTAAGAAAGGAAAAAAGTGTTTTAAAATTGTAATACTCAACATATACCTATGACTACAAGTCACGTTTAACTTCTGCAGTTACAAGAGGTGCTCAAAGGGGCTAACTGTTCCAACACCACAGCAGAGGAAGCAGACTTGTTACTGGGCGAGGCCTCCTGGATCTTCCCTTGTGCACATCATACACAGTTCCATGCGTCTCAAGTTCATCAAGAATGCATGCAATTGTTAGGGGTGTTAAAGATTCTGTTGCATACCCACACCACATCCTTCTCAAATTTCAAATACCACTTCAAAATAGTCTCACGCTCCTCAAATGACAACCATGCTTCCGCCATTTTCTTTGACTGTCCTGCTTGTGACCTGGTGACGCTAGCATTCATTGGATTAATACCATTTTTAGAGTGAATGTCATACTACACATTGCCACTGTAATTCAATTCAACTTCAGAAAGAAATGAATAGATAATGTCTCTTAAAATGTGTATACATTTTTTGGCATCCCTTGTGTGTGTGTGTGTGTGTGTGTGTGTAAACTCTCATCAGATTTTTAATCATAGGTATTTTTAAGTCTTTTGTCATTTATAGACAGTTATTGTTTTACTCTGAAGCTTTTGCAAAAGTGTTCCTGAAAAGGGCTTCATCCTTCAGGAAGATTCACGGAAATGCTCTGACAAATACAGGTTTCTGACAACTAAGATCAACTTGCCTTCACATGGGAGGGGCAACAATGAGCCATTCAGGTGCCTCCCCAAGGCTACCTGCACAACCTCAACGTATGTCTTGGGATGGTAGCCCAAGACCTGCCCCTGTTCTCCTTCCCCACATTGGTAAAATGGGCCCATTGCACTGATGATACCATGTTACCATGTGAAAATTTGCCTCTGCTGCAGGACGATCTACAGGCTTTGCTAGAACATCTGTGAGGGAAATGATGGGAGGCAAACTCACAGAAAATTCGAGGCCCAGGCACTGAAGTTTTGGGGAGTCATTTGTTCAGTTAAGATGTGTGTTGTCCCAAAAGTTGTGATTGATAATGTGCAAGCTATCCAACCCCTAAGAATGTGAAAGAGGTACAAACTTATGTAGGGATTTGAGGGTCTTGTAGCACATTTATTCCCCACCTGGAACAGTGTTTCTGCTCCTTGTACCACCTGGGACAGAAAGAGCATGTGTGGGACTGGGGATCAGAGCAGCAAGCCACCTTTGAGAAGGCAAAAACTGTGGTGAAGCAGATTACCGTATTTTGCTGGTATAATGCACTCATGTATATAATGCGCATCCATGGTTTTGGCCCAAACTTTCAAGGAAAAAAGCTTTTGTTTTAATTTTTAATCCAAATTTTTATTTGTTTATATTTAGATACTTGTTTTTGTATTATAAAAGAATTTTAGCATTTATTTTTTTAACATATTATGGTACAAGAAATTCTACATAACTAATTATAAAACACAAGAATAGATACAAGGTACAAGAAATTTTATGTATAAAATTTTTTATATAAAAAAACAATGATCATATTTCAGGGTATTATTTTGCCTATGTATATCATGATTGATTTCTAGAGTTACACTTTTAACTCATAAGCATAAATAAAATAATTAAAAACATTATACAGGGGGTTCCCTGGTAGTGTAGTGGCTAGGCTTCACTGCTCTCAATGCCATGGCCTGGGTTCAATTCCCAGTCAGGGAACTACCCCCTCAAAAATATTTATATATATACGGAATTAGTACTGTCCATGTATAATGTGCATCCTTATTTTTCCCTCACAGATTTGGGCAAAAAAGCATGCATTATACATGGCAAAATATGGTAAAGCTCTGGGCATCTCCCAGGCAGGGCTACCACTTGAGTTGCATGTGTGTCTCTGGAAGGTATGGATTGGACACTGTGGCAGAGACAACAGAAAGAGAGAGTATTCCAAGGATATTGGTACCAGCTCTGGAAAGGGGCAGAAACCCAATACACCCACCCAGAGAGCAACAGGTCTTAGGAGTATACACAGGGCTCCTCCAAGTAGAGCCTCTCACAAAGAAAAAGCACATCATGGCAAGATCTCCCTTCCTATCAAGAGATGGGTTAGAGTATGTTCCATCAACCTGCCTCTGGCATGGCCCACACTCCCATGTTGATTAGGTGGCATGGCTTTTTGCAGCAGAGGAGCACCTTGTCTGCCAGCCCACTGTCTGTAGAAATATAGGTGCTTCTAGGCCCTGTGGAATATGTAGATCTTCAAATGCACCCCGCTCCCTATTCCTGTGCCTACCTCTGTGGCTTCCAGGGGGTAGGAGAAATTCCCCTTGATGCCTGGTATACAGGTGCCTGGAAACAGGAATAAACCACAGCTGCCAGTGTGCTGAACTCAGAGCAGTTTGGCTGGTGATCACTCATGAGCCCTGGCCATCAACCATTTGTACTGACAGCTGGGCTGTTCTAAAGGGACCACCAACCCTATGGCTGGGACAATGGGAAGCTGAGGGATGGATGATCATGAATAAGGCCTTGTAGAGGCAGGGTATGTAGAAAGATGTTTGGGTTTGCCTTCAGGAGTCAAGCAGTCCTCACTGTTTTCCACATCCTGGGTTCTAAGTGCTGATACTTGCTGGCAATCAGGAAGCTGATACCCAGCTGGGGTATGAGCCCTAGCAACAGATGCTTCAGTACAGCAATCCCCAACATTTTTGGCACCAGGGACCAGTTTCGTGGAAGACAACTTTTCCATGAACTGGGGTGGAGTGGGGGGGATGGTTTCGGATGATTCAAGTTCCAGATGTAGCTTAATTGTCACTTACCACTCACAGAGTTTTGATGGGAGTCTGCAAGCAATTGATTTATTGTGGTCTCTGTGCAGTCAAATCTCTCTGCAAATGTTAACCTGTATTTGCAGCCACTCCCCAGTGCTAGCATCACTGGCTCAGCTCCACCTCAGATCATCAGGTATTATTATAGATTCTCACAAGGAGCATGCATTCTAGATCTTTCACATGCACAGTTCACAATAGAGTTTGTACTCCTATGAGAATCTAATACCACTGCTGATCTGACAGGGGGCGGAGCTCAGGCAGTAATGTGAGTGATGGGGAGCGACTGTGAATACAGATGAAGCTTCACTTGCTCACCCACCATTTACTGTTCAGCCTGGTTCCTAAGAGAAACCAAGGATTGGGGACCCCTGCTTCAGTAGATACATCAGAATGGATGCATGGGAAGAGCAACCACTGTAGAAACTGGGTGGGTCCACGTATTGCCAAGGATGTGAGATTGCCCTTGAAATAGAGTAATTTGGTTAAATGTAATAAAAGCAGGTCCTGTGTATGCTAAACAACACTCAAGACAAGTTTCAAAGGAGTCTGGGCCACCCACCAGAATTCCTAACTGGTAAGGGATTGACAAATTGATTATATTAGCCCCCTCCCTCTGAGTGAGGGTTCTAAACACATCCTGGTTTGTGTGGATACTGCATCTGGCCTACTCCTAGCTTTCCCATCACCTCACAAACCAGGCTACCATCATTAGGGAATTAGAGAAACTGAGTACCATGTACAGATATCCTTGTTAACTAGACAGGGATCAAGGATCCCATTTCAAAAGTCATGATATACAAGATATACAAGACTGGGCAAAAGAACATGACATTGAATGGAGATCCCATCTCCCCTATAACCTGCACGCAGCAGGGTTAGTGGAAAGGAACATCAAACATTAAAGCAGCAGATTGAATTACTAACAAGTAAAACTACCTTGGCCAAGCAGACTAAAGCACTATCCCAGGCTCATACATTTGAATGATCAACCAGTAGGACTTATAACCCCATATGCCATACCTGGGATCCCTGCCAAGACACCCAACATTGTAAAGGTATGGATGTCATGGGACACAGCCATTGCTCTGACTCTCTCACCATGGATAAGTGTGATGCTGAGAACACCAAGCCCCATCACATCTAGAAAAGGAGTTATCCACTGGAATTTGCAATGAGATATCCAACTGAGATGGGTGAGTTGCTTCACACCCTTGGCTGAGGGGGAACTACTCAATCTCCACTGGGATCCTGTTAACCTGCTATAAGCTGGACCTCTTGAAAAACACTGTATCTGAAATGGAATACACACTGCACCATTGTGAGAAGGGAGAAAGTGGGGGTCCTGGTCAGGCATATCCCACCCCTAGTCCCTCGCTTCATGCCTGACAGTGCTGCCTCCTCCAGCCAACATGTATGGTGTGCATGTCCAGGGTGAGTTCCTAAGGCTGCTAACCTCCCTCTCCTCAAGACCAGGTGGGCGCATTCTGTTTCCACTGATATAATTATTTGGCCACCATCTTTGTTCCTTCCACCAGTCTGAAGGATGCTCTAGTACACATAGAAGCCCTTACTAAATTCACCCAGTAATCCTTAAATGATAGCCAACAAAACCTGTTCTTACTAAACACTGGAATGTCTCTCATGAGAAAAGCTGTCCTCCAAAAGTAGGATGACCGTGGACATTATTACTGCCTCACAAGGAGGCACGTGTGCCATTATCCAAACAAAATGTTGTACGCTCATACCTGATGAATCTGCTAATGTATCATCTTTCTTAAACCACACAAGGATACAAGTGAATGCCACGAGTGCCCAGATTCCCAGCCAAGCAGACTTAATAAATCAGTGGTTCAGATTATGGGGCTCTTGGTGGGCAAAAAATTGTCCCTGGTTTTAAGAATCACTGTCTTAATCTCAGTTTTCTCTTGCATGCGCCTGCATTGTTGCTGTACTGTCTGTCTCCAGTGTAGTCAGATAGCTGCCAAAAAAGCTGTCTCCATACTAGAGAAACCCCTTGCTGACTGCTCAGGGCACAATGCAGAAGAGTGGGGCATGTGAGAATGTAAAAGCTGGTCACAAGAAGTGGAATGTGGGAGGAGATAATCAAGAGGACGTGACCACAATTGACTCTAAACTGGACCCAGGCAATTAAAGACTCCTTACCCCTCCCCTGTCCTTGAAATCTATGCTCTGCCTACCGTTCCCACACTGAGAGCTGCTCCAAGGACAGGCTTGAGACAGTAAGGTATTGTTGAGATCGTCTGGGTGGTATATGTGACTAAAACCCAATTCAGGTCTCTCTATAAACTTTTAAGATTTTGGTAGGAGGGTGGATATCTACTTGTCTTGTGATCACCAAAGACAAGCCTCATAAGTAAGTTCCCTTGCTTATTAAAACTGCTACCTACCAATCTGGAATGGTCTGCCTCTTTATATGGTATCTCCCTGCCCTCCATGTTTGGGGCCAATTTGTGTACTAACAACTCTTCTCTCCAGTTCCATGTCTTGTGGAAATCCAAAGCCCTCCTCAACATTTCAGTTGTTTCCCCGTGATCTTCTGTTACCATAGTCACCTGACCTCTGAGTTCCTGGCTCCACACATGTTCTTCTGTGATACATGGATCCAGACTTGAATCTATTCTATTTCAACCCTAAGTCTTCTGACGTTAGCTGGTGTACTACAATTCAAATTTGACACTAAGAGTTAATGTCAGTCTCCACAAGTTTAAGAGCACAAACCTCAATAAGACCTCCCCCACTTAAGACAACAATAGAAAGTGGAGTCCCAGGTCACCCATACTTCTGACCAACTGGCTACAAACCCAAAGGGTTCCCACAATCCCCCTCAGGTTCTATAATTCACTAGAATGACTCACAAAACTGAAGATAGCACTATGCTTACAATTATGTTTTTATTATTAAGAATACAAATTAGACCAGCCCAACAAAGAGACACACAGGGCAAGGTCTAGAAGGGTTCTGAACAGAGCTTCTGTGCCATCTCCCCATGGAATAAGGGCACCTTATCTTCCCAACAATGTGTTCACACACTAGGAACCTCCACTGAGCTTTGGTGTTCAGAGTTTTATTAGAGTCTCATTGTATAAGCATGATTGATTATATCATGGACCTCATGATTGAACTCAATCTCCAACCCCTCTTCCCTATCTGAAGGTTGGGCTGGCTCAAAGCCCCAACCTTCTAATCAGTGGTTTGTCTTCCTGGTGACAGTCTCTATCCTGAAGCTTTATAGTGTTCCTCTATGAGTCACTATATTAGCATAAACTCAGAGTGACCCAAAGGACTCATGAATAATTCAGACAATTTTATCACCCAGGAAATTCCAAGGGCTTTAGAAGCTCCTCACCAGGAACCCAAAATCCGAAAACTAACCTTTTGGAATTTCCAAATGACAAGCAGGGTTGACCCCACCCTGTGCCAGTGAGCCAAACAAGTGACCACACCCAGAAAAATCAGTGCATTCCATCTCCCTGGCCAGACTGCTATTCAGGGACAGGCCTGCAGAAACTCTTGGTTAGTGAAGGACTCTTGCCCTATGAGTCATCGAACTGGTAGAAAGGTCAGTCTTGCATTGCTAGTGCCATCTTTGCTATCATATTTGAAGACCCTGCTTGAGAGTGAATCAAGGCAAAGGAAAACAAAATCAGA
The DNA here is from genome assembly GCA_004026885.1 of Lyroderma lyra. NCBI lineage: Eukaryota > Metazoa > Chordata > Mammalia > Chiroptera > Megadermatidae > Lyroderma > Lyroderma lyra. Next base: position 5,823 of record PVJL010002139.1, on the reverse strand, counting down.
GATGGAGAAAGAACTCAAATATGGATTTCAAAGTCTGAATCCCTGAATTTAACCACTGGGGTTTTTTACTTAAGCCAAATAGAGTTAAATTTCTATTTGCAATTGTGAGAGTGCTGACCAATCCCCTTTTCACAAGCAATAAACCAATTTCTTTCTTTGTTTCATGCAAAGAAGTTTCCCCTCAACTGAGCTGGGCATCGGCTGACATCTGTGCCTTTCGAAGTGTTTTCATAAAGACAGTTTCCTCCATGTGAGATACATTGGTGCTAACCATTAGGATTTTACTTTGTTGCAAAAATATTTATATATTTATACTATATATTACAGTTTCTTATTCTGCTATTTTTCTATTTTCAATCAACAAATATTTATTTAAAAGCTGTATGCTAGTCATATACTAGGCAACTGACACTCTATGTTGAAAAATTTCCAATGTCATTAAAAGGTTTAACAAATGTCATTTATTATTTTTAAGCAGCACAGAATATACAATCATACAGACAGATTTCTTTTTTAGGAAGTTGGTTTTTTAAAGCAGTTTTAGGTTCAGAGCAAAATTGAGAGGAACATGCAGAGATTTCCCATGTGTCCCCTCCCCTTTCCAGATATTTTTTAAACTAAACCTTTATTCTAGAACATTTAATTTGTTCCCAAGTTTTATGAATAATGATAGACACATAATGCCACCTAAATCTCTCATCATTTCCTTAGGATAGATTCTCAGAAGTGGAATTTCTGGAAGAATTTCATATTTTGCACACACACACACACACACACACACACAAGCAGAAAAACAATTACTAGTCACTGCTGCAGTAGAGTCTCTGTGCTCCGTGACCCCACATAACCTGAAGAGGTCTGACCTAAAGTACCTCCAGAGAGAAGGATCAGGATCCTTCTTGGGAGCTTCCTGTTACCTCTGAGTGCCCTTCTTAGCTGTCCTTAAGGGGTTGTGGACTAACCAACAGCTGCCCCTTCCACTATGTGGCAGGCAGCCTGTCAACCCAGGAGACCTCTGGAGGCAGAGTATACATACCTGCTTGTGGGATTGTTTGAAAAGAATGGCATTCAGGGCAAGGCTGGAAGGGAAATGCCAAGACAAGAAACTCAGTGTTCATTGTTACCCAATTTTCCTTTTTAAGGTTCTTTTTTCCTACCTTTCTTTATTTTCCTTAATAAGCATGAACGATGCATAATAGAAAAAAAATAATTTATTGAGAAAAGCAACAATGAAATGAGTTTCTCAAATTTAGTGTGGGACTGGAGATAATCTTCTGGTTCCTGGAAAAGCAGCTGTGCGTTATCTGACTTGGCAATGCTTCCCACAAATCACTGGCTGACTCAGAAAGATACATATGCACTTTAGTCACCCGAAGGATAGGCTGATTCCCTCTGGGGCCACCACAAAGGCCAATTGATGACTGTTTTCCAGACTTGGAAGAGGGTTCCAAACTACAATGTGTGAAACTAAGGAGGAGGTCTAAGACCAGTCAGTGAGAATCTCCAAAACACAGATTTTTTATTCATTGCCAGAACTTTCTAGCAGGCAGAGTAGTCCAAAGATAAGACCAGCTGCTCTAGGAGGTGGTGACCTCCCCATCCCATGCAGGGTTGAGGCACAATGCTGGAAGCCAGTTGTCTCAGGGCAAGGATCCAAGTGTAAGGCAGGACAGCAGTTCGCAAACTTTTTGGTCTCAGAACTCATTTACACTCTTAAAAATTATTGAGCATTCTAAAGAACACTGTTTTATATGGGTTCTATCTATCAACATTCACCATATTAAACGGAGAAAAAATTAAACTGAGAAATTTTAAAATACTTAATAATTTATTTTAAAATAGCCTTAGTAATTCCTTTGTACTTTAATATAAAGAACATATTTTTATGAAAAATAACTATATTTTCTCAAACAAAAAAAAATAGTGAGAAGAGTAGCATTGCTTTTATTGTTGTTACCGCTTTACTATCTAGATTAATAGAACACAGCTGGATTCTCATATCTACATGCTCCTGCATTTCATCCGTTGCAAAAGCTTTTTGGGCTTAAGTATAAAAAAATAATTAAAAAGAAAAAACTTCCTCCTATATGTAGCTGAAAAAGAGAGGAGTATTTTTTCAGATAAGTGTGGGCATGTTTCTTCAACACCAAAACTTGACTCATGGGAGTTTCTTAAAGGTGGCTTGCAATGTGGAATCTGAAACCATATCAATGAACTTTTTATACTCTGTATATTCATGTGAGAATGAGACTGCTAGAGGCAAATAGCATCTTAGTGTTATCATGAAAATAGTTTTGACCTCACAAAGACCCTGAAGGAACCTTGGGAACTGCCATAAGTTCCCAGACCACACTTGAAAATTGCTAAATTAGGGTCTTGAAATAGGAGACTATTCAGCCGTTCATTCATTTCCTACACATGCACTGAGCACCTTCTGTGTTCAGCATCTGGAATACAACGATTACAGAGATAGAGACCTTATACCCACAGTTCAATAATAAGGAGAGAAAAACACTTATTGAGTGCTTATCCTTATCCAGGTTCCATAAGAAGTATTCTAGTACATTGCTTCAGAGAACTTTATGAAGAAAAATTACCTACTTTTACAGATGAAGGAACTGAAGCTTAGAGAAGTTACATACCTTACACAAATTCACACAGCCTGGTGAAGCCAGGATTTTGAGCCAAGATTAGAACTACTAGGCTAAATTGCTTCCACGTATATTAAAAAAATTATTATGGTAAAATGTACAAAACGTAGAATTTACCATTGAATCATTTCTAAGTGCCATTTTTAAGTACACAAGTTGTGGCATTAAGTACACTCACAATTTGTGCAAACATCACCACTATCTATCTCCAGGACTTTTTCTTCATCCCAAACTGAAACTCTACATCTATTCCTTTTTTCCCCCAGCCCCTGGTAACCTGGATTCCACTTTCTGTCTCTATGAGTTTGCCTGTTCTAGGCACCTTATGTAAGTGGGATCACATAACATTTGTGCTTTTCTGTCTGGCTTACTTTATTTAGCATAAATAAAGTTTTGAGAACCGCTGCTTTGAGGCAAAGATTTTTGTTTCATTCACTGATGTGGCCCAGTGCCAAGAAAAGTACCCGCATAAGGAGGCACCCGATAAATACTTGTTGACTGAATCAGTATGGGTCTAGAGGAGGAAAGTGCTAGGCCTGGAGGTTAGGAAATCATGTGGGAGCTGGAGCTAAAAAGATCATCAACAGCTGTAGAAGAAAGAGAGTTATAAAGACAGAACTCTGCAGAGAAAGGCAACCAAACCCTAGAGAGATGGAAGAGCTGACAGAGAGGAGGAGAAACTAGGAGAAGAGGTATGAGTCCTGTCAATGGCCATCTTAGATTTATGAGTAAAAGAGGTTTTGCAGCTCTGCCTTCTTGAACCTTGATGAGTAAGAAGAGCAACGAAGGTTTGAACAGTGTTTTCCAGCTTATAAAACACACTTTCTCAGATTCTTCTTTTTCTTTTTCATTGCAATCTAATATACCTTTCAGTAAATTTTTTATTGACATGAAAAGGACTTTTTAAAGGTACTGTCATTTTTTTAAATTCATTTTTATCGTTAGACTTATTGGGGTGACATCTGTTAGCAAGAATTACATAGGTTTCAGGCATACAATTCTACAGTGCATTGTCAACTTGTATAAGGTCACCACCTAATGTGAGTTCTTTCCATCACCCTATATTTAGCTTCCCCTCTTCCTCTCCCACCCCCTCCCCTTTCTCCCCTCCCTAACCCACTCATCCCCAAATAAATATTAAACTATTGATTGTGTCCATGGGTTATTTGTTTGTTTGTTCATTTCTTTTTTCTTTGTTGCTTTCAGTTTTATATTCCACCTATGAGTGAAGTCATACAGTTCTTGGTTTTTTCTGTCTGGCTTATTTCACTTAGCATGATGACCTCCAGGTCCATCCATGTTGTTGCAAATGGCAATATTTCATCTTTTCTTACAGCTGAGTAATATTCCATTGTGTGTATGTACCACAGCTTCTTTATCCAGTCATCTGTCGCAGGGCACTTTGGTTGCTTCCATGTTTTGGCCACTGTGAACAGTGCTGCGATGATCATTGGGGCACATAAGTGTTTGCAGACAAAGGTTTTCAAGTATTTTGGGTAGATCCCCAGAAGGGGGTTGCTGGGTCATATGGTAGCTCCATTCCCAGTTTTCTGAGGAACCTCCACACTGCCCTCCACAGTGGTTGTACCAGTTTGCACTCCCACCAGCAGTGTACCAGAGTTCCTTTTTCTCCACATCCTCTCCAGCACTTGTTATTCCTTGTCTTGTTGATAACAGCCATTCTCACAGGTGTGAGGTGGTATCTCATTGTGGTTTTGATTTGCATTTCCCTGATAGCTAATGAGGATGAGCATTTTTCATATGTCTGTTGGCCATTTGTATTTCATTGTGGGAGAAGTGTCTGTTTAGTTCTTCTGCCCACTTTTTAATTGGGTTGTTTGTTTCTTTGTTGTTAAGTCATACTAGTTCTTTATATATTTTAGATATTAGACTCTTATCTGATGCGTTATTTGCAAATATTTTCTCCCACTCAGTTGGCTGTCTCTTTGCTTTGTTGATGGTTTCTTTTTCTGTACAGAAGCTTTTTAGTTTGATACAGTCCCATTTATTTATTTTGCTTTTACTTCCCTTGCCTTTGAGGTCAGGTTCATGAAGTCTTCCTTGAGTCCTAGGTCTATAAGCTTAGTACCGATGTTTTCTTCTATACAGTTTATTGTTGCAGGTCTGATATGAAGGTCTTTAACCCATTCTGAGTTAATTTTTGTATATGGAGAGAGTCCACAGCTCAGGTTCATTCTTTTGCGTATGTTTTTCCAGTTTCCCCAGCACCACTACTAAAGAGGCTCTTTTTTCCACATTGTATGTTTTTTGCTCCTTTATCAAAAATTATTTGTCCATAAATTTGTGGATTTATTTCTGGGTTTTCAGTTCTGTTCCATTGGTCTATATTTCTGTTCTTCTGCCAGTACCAAGCTGTTTTGACTACTGATGCTTTGTAATATAAATTGAAGTCAGGGAATGTAATGCCACCAGCCTTATTCTTTTTATGTAGTATTGCTTTGGCAATTCGAGGTCTTTTATGGTTCCATATATATCTGATAATTCTTTTATCTATTTCACGAAAGTATGATTGTGGGATTTTGATGGGTATTGCATTAAATCTGTAGATTGCTTTGGGCAGAATGGCTATTTTAACTATGTTAAGTCTTCCTATCCATGAACAGGGGATATTTTTCCACCTCTTAATGTCTGTTCCAATTTCTTTCAAAAGTTTCTTGTAGTTTTTCATGTATAAGTCTGTCACGTTCTTTGTTAATTCCCAGGTATTTCATTCTTTTTGTTGTGATAGCAAAAGGAATTGACTCCCTCATTTCTTTTTCTGAGGATTCATTGTTTGTATATAGGAATGCTGTTGATTTTTGTACATTGATTTGGTATCCTGCGACTTTACTATATTCATTTATTGTTTATAATAGTTTTCTGGTGGAATCTTTGAAATTTTTTATATAAAGGATCGTGTCATCTGCAAATAGTGACAATTTGACCTCTTCCTTCCCAATTTGGATACCTTTTATTCCTTTCTCTTGCCTGATTGCTGTGGCTAGAACTTCCAGTACTATATTGAATAGCAGTGGTGACAGGGGGCATCCCTGTCTTGTTCCTGATTTTAGGGGAATAGGTTTCAGCTTTTCCCCATTCAGTATGATGTTAGCCGAGGGTCTCTCATATATGGCCTTTATTATGTTGAGATACTTTCCTTCTATACCTATTT